>CM022678.1:794393-821893 GCA_012295275.1 Chrysomallon squamiferum
CCCAACACCAACTGTGACGGCAGCAGCGTCTGCAGCCACCAGATTCTGCGCGACGTGCTGTGTTGCAAAACCTGTCTCGACAGACAGGCCGCTGGGTACAAGACGACGACCCCACCCACGACCACCGAGTACCTCCCCACATACCCCCCTGAAGAGGTTTTCCCGGACATTGTGTGCCCCGCGTCGGAGACGTGGTTGTACACGGGCAACGACTGGATGCTGAAGTGGAGCTGTCCGAAGCGAGTGGGAAACGAAACACGATAGTTTAGTGCGGACAGACAGACAGACAGACAGACAATGTCACGTGATCAGATGTTTCGTGAAGGTCTGTTAGTACAGCGTATGTTCGTAATTCTGAAGAAATAAGTCATGAACTTAACATTCATGAATAAATTTAATTACATTCTGAATTGAGATGTTTGTTTATTTTGTTATTATTATTTGTTATTGTTTATTTATTTTTATATTTTATTTTATTTTATTTATTTTTTGTTTTGTCGGTGTTGAAGCTTGCGTTTTAATTGTTTTGCTATTGTACTTTAGTTGTGGCTGTTGTAATTTACAACACTGAATACAACACTGAATACAACAGTGAATACAACAGTGAATACAACACTGAATACATCACTGAATACAACACTGAATACAACACTGAATACATCACTGAATACAACACTGAATACAACACTGAATACATCACAGTGTATTCTCTGCTAATATTGATCAAAACGACATTTTCTAAGAAAAAAAAAGAAGCACGAAATATTCTAATAATGAAAATGACGATGTCGACGAAACTGTAATAAGAACTACAAAAACCCTCCCCCTCCCCCCCGCAACAGCTTAAAATGAGAGGAGGAAAGTCTGGGGGGGGCAGCCTTGTTGGTCAGTGATACACGTAGCACAACCAGCGCAGATGTTTTATCTGTACTTTTATGTCACGTGACCATGAAAATAATGCCAAACATATATTCTTGTGTTATATAATAATTTGTTACTGTTTGCTTTATTACACAAACACACGTGTACGCAAACACGCACACACCTACCACATATGCACATGAACACTCGTAAGTTTGTTGAAATAATTCATTACATTTATTAATTTTTGTTACTTTCTGTTTAAGTTACATTTTATTTATTTTATATACTTATTTCTATACTGAAAGAAAATAATTATTGACGAAAGAAAGGCGTAAATAATAATAAATAAATAAATTAATAAATATCAAAAGGCTGTAATAATTATATCCATTACAGTTGTTACAAATCGTCTACAATGACTGAGCAGACAAATCGTCCCCATTGAAATAAGATGAAATGATTACAGTATTATATCTTACTACGTTACTGTATTGCATGTTACTGTGTTGTATCTGACAATTTATCTTTATTTCAGATTTATTTATACAATTTCGATACAGTTATCGATTTCCTTACCAAATTTTTTTTTTTTTTTTTTTTTTTTTTTTTTTTTTTTTTATTAAAGTGTATTTTTTTATAATCACTAAATTTTACTAGTTTTCTTTCTCTCTTTCTACTTTTGATTTATTCCTTCTTTCTTTTATTTCGTTGAATGGGATTACGTAAACAGATTTATAATTCAACAACATCAGCAAGGTAAACCGTAATGAGACAGACATTTTATTTATTTATTTATTAGTATTATTTTTTTTTTTTATTAATATGAGATAAGCCTGACAAAATATTTGTGTGAGTTTTTATCACCTTGGGTGCGTTGTGAACAGTTCAGGCTAGAGGTCAGATGCCGGCGTTTCGACTACAGATGCTGACATGTTTTTTTTTTGTTTGTTTATGTTTTTGGTGCTTTCTCGAACTCAATTTTTAGTTAAAAATATTTGCAGTCAGAGAAGTGTTTGACACAATGCAGCGTGCAGAAACAGGTTTGTAGTTTTGCACTTAACTTGCCGCACTCTGTTACAGTCAGTGGGGAGAACAGTGGGGGAGGTGGGTCTGATGTTAAATCATGTTTTCCTTACTCTTCTCGCCCACGCTGTTGTAGTTGTTTTAGATATTATCACCATCATCATTAGATTCAATTTTCCTCTATTCCAAACAAAACCCACAGTAAGTGTAACTCAGTTTTCTCCAGTGCAAATTTAAATGTTGCCTATTCTAATAATCATTTACATACATATATATGCATATACTGTTTTAATTTGTTTTTAATTAAAGAAATGAACAATAATAATAATAATTTTTTAAAAAAAAAGAAAGAAATAAGGGAAAAATATCGACCCCGACGAGACTCGAACTCGCAATCTTCTGATTCGAAGTCAGACGCCTTATCCATTGGGCCACGGGGCCTGTACTGACTGGTAGAGAATTAATCTATATATACCGTTTCTATTCATTAGGTGTTGTGTTTTATGATGTTTAATTGTTTGTGTATTTAAAAAATTACGAATACACTGATTGTTTTCCTATTTTTATTATCACGTTTATAATCAGTTTAGTTGAAAGTACCTCATGATTAAAAATTCGCAGACGCGATTGAAAAAGAACAGCCGACATCTCGTTTTTCCCTTGACTGTTGACGTGTTGTGCTTATGCACGCAGATTTTCTGTTCATGTTTGGCTGGCTATGAATAGCTCACAAAACCACGAAATTGATTAATTCTGTGTTTAGTCACGTCAGATATCAATTTTATTTTAGTACAGTGTACTTCTAAACGGTACAGTCATTTCGCAACAGTCTGTGGACGAGATAAAATATGGGCTGGTTTGTACCGAAACGTACCTTGTGATTTCACTGTTTTAAATTGTTAAATACTGCCTTTACCCAGTTAAATTTTTATCTGTATCATACATTCCAACGTGCGTAAACGTCAAATAAACATCTTTCTCTGGGGGTCAAAGTTTATTTACGATATTCAGTTGACTGGTTTTTATTTTTTTTATGAATATCGTCGGTGAATTCTGTTTGGTAGTTAGTTACATTCGTGTTTACATTGCTGGCTGTTCTATGTACGGTGTACTGCGACCTTGAAGACAGTATCTCCCGTGGTGGTATGGACAACGACAACGACATCATTTTAAAATAAAGTACTGGTAAATCCAGACGACACAGCGAAGAGAAGGATTTAACAGCGTACAGCACAGTGGTAGGTAGGAGGTGCTGATGGTGTTATCAGCTGTACTAATATTAGCAGCTGATGTATTAATAGCTGCACATTTAATTGATTTGGTGTCCCTTGTAATTGTTCTTGTTGTATAATCGCTGTATTAATTGTGCTACTTTACTACTAGTAATATGTGTTACTCTTTTGCAGTACCAGCAGAATTATTAGCATTACTGGTAGTGTAGTAGAATAGCTGTAGTAGTAGTAATAGTCGTAGTAGTCGTAGTTGTTGTAGGATAAGTAAAGTAACAGGAGTAATAGCAGCATTAGTAGCAATTGTTGTAGTGGCCGTGGTAGTAGTAGTAGTAGTATTTTAATAATAATAAAAAGTAATGTAATAGTGACCAATAATGATGATGATGATGATGATAATGATGATATCACTACTAGTAGTACTTTTATTACTACTGTTGTTGTTGTCAGCATCATCTGTTTTCAGTGTTTTACCAAAATTCTATTGCCTTGACCTCTATGCAATAGCTTTGTTGATAAACATGAATACAGAAGGAACAAAACAAATAGAAATAAATAAATAAATAAATAAATAAATATGTATACTGACCTCTGATGTTCTGACTTACATTCTGTTTTTTCAAATTCAAATTCATAATTTCATGTCTCTAGAAAAATCTTTCGATACTTTGTTATAGATAAACGTCATAACTATTGTTGACGTCATACTAAGGTGACATTTGACCTCATTTATTTATATATTTATTCATTCATTCTTCTTTTTTTCTTCTTCTTCTTCTTCTTCTTCTTCTTATTATTATTATTATTATTATTATTATTACTAACGTTGTGTTATTGTTATTGTTGTTGTTTTTGGTGGTGGTGGTGGTGGTGGTAGTGGTGATGTTGATGTTGTTGTTGTTGTTGTTTTTATTACTATTATTTTAAATGTTTATAATTCACACTGTTAATACGGTTATAATCAAACCTTTTTTTACCCTTCAATTCTGTGTATCATATTATGAAGTATCAATTCTGTAGTATCATATTATGAAGTATCAGTTCTGTAGTATTATTTGGATGAGATTATTTAGGGTGTATAATTTCTAATCATGAATTATATCTGTCAGATATTTCATTAACAGTACAAGGCATACACACGTGCAAACGCACACACATGAACACGCACACGCAGACATGCACACACACACACTTACTCAGGTACAAACGCACACATATAGATAGATATTATTCATTTAAAAATAAACTGACGTTTTGACGTTTTGTTTCAGCGATTGAGTTGTGACATGCAGGCCGAGAACCGTGAGATACAGAGTGAGAGACGATCACGTGACCTGAACGAGGAACATTTCAGTGAGCCCATCATCCCCACAGTGTTACGTCGACTTTCCACTCGCGTTGAAGACGGACAGACAGACAGATTTTCGTTCAGGAAGTTACCAAGGAGACAGAAACTCCTGCTGTGCAGCATCTGTATCAGCAGACTGTTGACGGTGATGAATCAGGCGATTCTCAGTCCAATATTTCCCGAAGAGGTGAATTTGTCTCACGATTTCAGTTTTACTTTTCTTTCTGTTTGTTAGATGCTGCTAAATTTGCCTAATTTCATATTTATAACCTCTGCTACCTGTCTTTCCGTACATAGAATGTACACACAGAGAGAGAGAGAGAGAGAGAGAGAGAGAGAGAGAGAGAGAGAGAGAGAGAGAGAGAGAGAGAGAGAGAGAGAGAGAGAGAGAGCTTTACTGTGTTACAGTTTGTGTTTGCTATATGATATATGTTACAGTATTTGTTAAAATAGATATTACAGTATATGTTACAACATGTTACAGTCTATCTTACGTTATGTTACAGGCACAACGACGTGGTGTACACAGTCAGGTGACGGGGTGGGTGTTTGCAACGTACGCGTTTGGTCAGGTGGTCATTTCTCCCATGATTGGAAAATTTGTAAGTTTTCTATTTATTTTTATTTACAAATTATTTGTATTTTATTTTATTTATAAATTATATCATTTCATTTGTTCTTGTTCTCCTACCTCCTCGTACAGCAAAGTAGACAAATGTTTTCATTATTAGCTGGTTTCTTTTCTTTTTTATTTTTCTTTCTTTCTTTCTTTTCATTTTCCTTAGCATATTTTTCTCATGTCACTTCAGTATGAAATTGACAAAACCTGTTTTTACAATATCATTTATTAGTATATTTATTAGCTTTGTCTGTCTGTCTGTCTGTCTGTGTTTGTGACCAACAGATTGTGATTTTGTTGTTGTAGCTGTTGCGGATAGGACTGAAATTCACATATTTTTCCGGAATATTTGTAATAGGCGTTTGTACGACGTTGTTCGGGTAAGTGGATATAATATATTCCCTTCCCCCATCTCTCTCTCTCTCTCTCTCTCTCTCTCTCTCTCTCTCTCTCTCTCTCTCTCTCTCTCTCTCTCTCTCTCTCTCTCTCTCTCTCTCTCTCTCTCTCTCTCTCTCTCTCTCTCTCTCTCTCTCTCTCTCTCTCTCTCTCTCTCTCTCTCTCTCTCTCTCTCTCTCTCTCTCTCTCTCTCTCCTTATGCTATATTAACCTATTCACACAGAAATGTTTACATAGAAATATTTAGTCCGACATACGTGTAGCATTATACCTACATACGACCGTATACAATCATATAAAGATAAACATATACATCAGATTTGTTTGTTTGTTTGTTTATCTATCTGTCTATCTGTCTATCTAATCTATCTGTCTATCTATCTATCTATCTATCTATCTATTTATTTATTTATTTATTTATTTATTTATTTTCAGGGTCCTTGCACTGTCGCCTGTAGATGACAAGATGAGGACTGTGTTTGTTACTCTCTGTTTCATCATTCAACTTTTCTTGTCCGTGGGTCTGACCGCTGTGGACACTGCGGCCATTTCAGTAGTGTCCAGTGAGTTCCAGTCCAACTTTACCTCAGTATTTGTACGTGCTTATTACGTCATAGTTTTAATTATTAATAACATCAATATGTGTACGTGTCTGTTACGTCACAGTCTTAATAACATCAGCATTTGTATGTGTCTGTTACGTCATAGTTTTAATTACTAATAACATCAATATTTGTACGTCTCTATTACGTCATAGTCATAGTCTTAATAACATCAGCATTTGTATGTGTCTGTTACGTCATAGTTTTAATTACTAATAACATCAATATTTGTACGTTTTTATTATCATAGTCATTTTTTAATAACATCAGCATTTGTATGTGTCTGACTTTTTAATTAATAATAACATAAAATTACTTTTTTATATGATTTTTTTATCTGCATTTCTTTAAGAAATATACAAAACAGTTTTGTCTGTTTTCATGATGATACTGCGCAACTGAAGTCGACAAAACGAAGTACGCAGTGCGCAATACGCAGAACACGTGATTCCCGCTTTGACTGTTTTGTTGATAAGAGAATTTTGTTCTTTATTTTACAGAGTCTCACTGAAGTGTTTGTTGGTTTGGGTTTGTCTATTGCACCAGGAATCGGAGGATTCTTCTACATGGTTCTTATAACTTTCGTCTTCTTCATCATCACTGACATCATCATTACAACAACGTTTCTCTTAATGTTGTCGTTCTACCAATAATCTCCATTATCATCATCAGAACACTGCACAAAAACAATTTATGAAAGGTTTTGATAAAGAAAAATTTAATAATTTATTAAATTTATGAATGTGTACTTAAATATGAACCTCTGTGCATTTGTGTATGTATTGGTTTGTGTATATGTGTGTCTGTGTTTATATACATCTGTTTGAAAATATCGTGTATGTTTGTTTTATTTTTGTATGTGTTTAATCTTGTTTCTATTTTTAGCTTGGAGGATTTGTGTTGCCTTTCACTGTGTGTGGCTCTTTGATTCTTTTCTCCCTCCCACTCAACTACCTACTGTTGTTAAACTTCGCAGGTACCAATAATAATATACTCACATTACTGACGTCATCACTGTGTTTTGTAATAGTAAAACGTGTACACACATATTACGTCATCTCTAGTATTTTGTAATAGAAAAACGTGTATACAGAAACATTAATGACGTCATCGTCGTACTTTATAATAAAAAATCTGTACACAGAAACAGTTACGTCATCACAGTATTTTGTAATAGAAAAATGTGTATACATAATTTGGCATTAACTACCATATAATGTTCTTTTTTTTTTTTTTTTCTTTTTTTTTTTTTTTTTGTATGGCAAAAAAAATTACGTCATCATTTTAAGTGAAAAACGTTTGCGCATTAATTACAGAAAAAACGTAACAGAAAAACGTAAACAAAAACTCTATAGCAGACTTGATAAACAAGAAGAAATCTTGGTGGCGAATACTACGACGTCCGTCTGTCATTATCATGTGTGTGTCTGTGACGCTGGCCGCGGGGTCGTGGACGGTGCTTGACCCAATTCTCGAACCCGAACTGTCCGAGGTAATCTGTGTACTTGTTTCTACTTTCAGTTTTGTTTTTGCTTTTGTTACTGCTTTCGGTTTATTAATAATAAAAATATATTTTTTATTTATTTATTTTTTTTTTTTAATTAAGTTTTAATTTTTTTTATTATTATTATTATTATTATTTTTTTTTAGAACTTCCAAAAAAACTTGATGATAATAAATAAAATGACTTCATATATGTTTTTATTTTTCCAGTACGGCCTAACACCAGAAATGTCCGGACTGGCTTTTCTGTTGCTGTCTGCTTCGTATTCTGTCTGCTGTCCGTTTTCTGGCTGGCTGGCTGGTAAAGTGGTAAAGTATTTAATTCACGCACACGTTTCTCTACACTAAGCTTTCTTTATAACTTAACATGCGTGATGTCTCTCTCTCTCTCTCTCTCTCTCTCTCTCTCTCTCTCTCTCTCTCTCTCTCTCTCTCTCTCTCTCTCTCTCTCTATATCATATATAAATAGCTATTCATTTTATTTGTTTGGTCATTCCATATGCATTTTGTAATTGTGAAAATAGCAATTACATCATTCTTATTTATTTTTTTTTCTTTGTTTTTTTTATCTATAGTTCTTTAATGTATGTTTATTTTATCTATCTGTCTGTCGTATGTATGTATGTAGCTATGTATGTATGTATGTATGTATGTATGTATGTATGTATGTAATGTATGTATGTATGTAACGTGTATGTATGTAATGTATGTATGTATGTAACGTATGTATGTATGTATGTATGTATGTATGTAGTCTAGTTATGTAACGTATGTATGTATCTGGTTGTATGTAATCCGCTGATTTGTATGTTTCTGTATGTATGTATGTATGTATGTATGTATGTATGTATGTATGTATGTATGTAATTACAGTTTAGTTATGTATCTGGTTAGTAATCCGCTGATTTACTTTCTGTACACAGCCTGAGAACAGGATTCTGGTGATAACAGGTTTGTTGTCAATATCAGTGTCTCATCTCCTCCTGGGTCCCTGCCCTCTCTTCGACATCCCCACAGAATCTGGGTGAGTACTATAATTACTACAACATCAACTACTACTACTACTACAGTTATTACAACAACAACAGCTACTACTACTACCCTACTACCACTATTACTACTACTGTTACAGAAAAACTACTACTAACAGTAATGCTAGTCCATCTACAACAACACCAACTTCTGCTACAACAACTGCATCTATATCCTCTACAACTGAT
This sequence comes from Chrysomallon squamiferum, assembly GCA_012295275.1. Classification (NCBI taxonomy): domain Eukaryota; kingdom Metazoa; phylum Mollusca; class Gastropoda; order Neomphalida; family Peltospiridae; genus Chrysomallon; species Chrysomallon squamiferum. Next base: position 803,198 of record CM022678.1, read on the forward strand.
CTTACTATTGTAACTACCACTACTCTAAGACTTGAAACTACTAGCTTTTTCTATTTTTTCATCAAAACACACCACGGTTTTATTTCTGGAAAATGAAGCTAAAAATTATATCACTTGTTTTTCGCTTCGTTTATAATGATGATGGTGATGCTGATGATGATGATGAGATTATTATTATTATTATTATTATTATTATTATTATTATTATTATTATTATTACGAGTGCTGTTGCCGCTGCTGTTGCTGCTGCTGTTGTCGCTGCTGTTGTCATCATGATCATCATTATTATAGTTTTTCTCTTTTTAAAACTTTTTCTCACTTCTTTCAGAGAATTGTGGTTAAAAATTCTGTCTCTGGTAGTTCTCGGGTTTTCTATCAGTGTGTCTGTCATTCCTACGTACAGAATTCTACACGAATTAGCAATGTGAGTCAGACTTTCTTTATTTTTCTACGTCAATCACCATGGCAGAAATATTACTAACAGAATAATTCATAAACATACCTTGATGACGTCATCATTGTGTTAACACAACAGAGGCAGTAATTGTTTTTATGATGTCATTTGATAGTCGTTACAGTAATCTATATTACAACATATTCTTGTTATTGACACTATTTTTAAAATAAAACAACATAATAATAGTAATAATAAAATTAATAATAATAACTGATACTGAATTTATAATTGGTAATTTAATAGAATAATATTGCAAAAGAATGTATCTAATATTCTAATATATAAAATGACGTAGTTAATATTACCTAATATTACCTAATGACAAATTTACTATTAGCTACTGACAGTCATGTAATTAATATTAAGTGACTATTTAATTGTAACTGACATTAAATAGTGACGTATTTAATATGATTTAATATCACACAGTCGTCTATTTCGTCGTAGCTAATATGATGTATTTAATATTTATTAATAACTGACATTATGCTGTCACGGTGACGTATTTAATATTAACTGACATTTCACGGTGACGTATTTAATAATAACTGACATCACGATGACGTATTTAATATTAACTTACGTTTCACGGTGACGTATTTAATATTAACTGACATTTCACGGTGAAGTATTTAATATTAACTGATATACCACGGTGACGTATTTAATATTAACTGACATTTCACGGTGACGTATTTAATATTAACTGACATAACACAGTGACTATTTAATATTAACTGACATATCACGGTGACGTATTTAATATTAACTTACGTTTCACGGTGACGTATTTAATAATAACTGACATTTCACAGTGACGTATTTAATAATAACTTGTTTCATTTTGACGTAGACTTTAATATTAACTGACATTTCACGGTGACGTATTTAATATATACATTTTTGTATGTTGGTTACAGAGAAAAAGTGGTTTACAAGACAATCTGGAAGTGGCACTGTGGCTGGTCTCTGCTGTTCAGCCTATGCTGTTACTTAACGTGTTCATTTTTAAACTAGATTTTTTACTTTTATATCACTGCACACACACACACAACACAAAAATTTGTATATACATTTTTATATACTTGTTGGTATACAATGAAAAAAGATTGGTAACTGTCTTCTTCTTCTTCTTCTTCTTCTTCTTCTTCTTCTTCTTCTTCTTCTTCTTCTTCTTCTGTTATTTATAGCTATTCTTCTTCTTCTTCTTCTTCAAACAACAATCTTGGTCTTCTTCTTGGTGTTCTTTTCTTCTTCTTCTTCTTCTTCTTCTTCGTATTATTATTATTATTATTATTATTATTACTGTTATTAAAGAGATTTCCTGGCTCCAGTCTATGGAGGCTGGGTTGTCGGTGTTTCTGGATTTGGCGCTGGGTTGAGTTACTACTCCATCGTATCAACATCTGTGGTAAGCTGAATAATAAAAATAATAATGGGAAAAAAATCTCTCTCTCTCTCTCTCTCTCTCTCTCTCTCTCTCTCTCTCTCTCTCTTTTCTCTCTCTCTCTCTCTCTCTCTCTCTCTCTCTCTGTCTGTCTGTCTGTCTGTCTGTCTGTCTGTCTCTCTGTCCTGTCTGTCTGTCTGTCTGTCACTTTGTATTTCTGTCTGTCTATGTATGTCTGTTTGAATGTATGTATGTATGTCTGTATGTATGTTTGTATGTCTGTATGTATGTATATATGTCTGTCAGTATGTATGTTTGTATGTATGTTTGTATGTATGTATGTATGTATGTGTATGTATGTATGTATGTATATATGTATGTATGTTTGTATGTATGTATGTATGTATGTATGTATGTATTTGTATGTATGTATGTATGTATGTATGTTTGTATATCTGTATGTTTGTATGTATATATGTATGTCTGTCTGTATGTTTGTATGTATGTATGTATGTATGTATGTATGTATGTATGTATGTATGTATGTATGTATTTGTGTCACGCATTTTCAATATTTGTTCTAGGCACTGCTTTTGTTACTAGATACAGCCATGCGATGGAAATGTGTTAAACGCTCTAGTGAAGAACAATCTCTACTGAAATGTTCTAGTGAAGAACAGTCTCTACTGAAATGTTCTAGTGAAGAACAGTCTCTACTGAAATGTTCTACTGAAGAACAGTCTCTGCTGAAATGTTCTAGTGATGAGGCTTGTGAAACTTTGGCTCTTTTTGACTTCTACTGGTTGTTCATGAGACCTACGATACAGCTTCAGTGACGTTTCACACATTTATTAGACCTTCAGTAAAATTACACTGACCTCTCGACAAGATAAATCTTGTGGTGAAAATGACCCTCAGGACAATGTTATTTCGACCGTGGTGATGTGTTATCTTTTCCTACTGGATAATCCGTCTCTGCGTGCTCTGGGGATGTCACGTGATTAAAGTGACGTCAGAGTTTGTATGTGTGAAAGTAATGCGTGGTGGTTAAGTCTTCTGCGTTCTGACTGTTTGGTTGCGTGATCGATTCTCAGAGTGTATGTCACCTCTCTAACTGTACTTAGTTGTGTTTTAATACTCAGTTACAGTCATAATGTTCATAGTTATAATCAGTACTTATTAGTATTGTTGTTATTGTTATTATTACTATTAATATTATTATTATTATTATTATTATTTTTACTAATTATTATTATTATTATTATTATTATTATTATTATTACTAATTATTATTATTATTATTATTATTATTATTATTATTATTATTATTATTATTATTATTATTATTATTATTATTATTATTATTATTAATTATTTATTTTTTTTTTATTTTTTTTTTTTTTTATTTTATTATTACTTTTACTAATACTATAACCGGGACTATTAGTGACATTACTATTACTGCTATTGCCACTATTTATGCAGCTACTACTACATCTGCTACTATTACTTCTACTACTACTACTACCATTAATTTTACTACTACTATTATTGTATAATTATTGTTAAATGTTTTTGAATAGTGAGCAGTTTTAAAAACCAGTAAGACCTTTTAAGTAAACAATTAGTTAAAGTCACATTTATAAATCTTTTTTTTTTTTTATCCGCGCACAAAACAACACGTGACCTCAGTATTACTTGTACTTTTAATTCGTTATAAACTGGAAATGGCAACAGTGTCATACTTAAAGAGATAAACAGAATATATTAGTTATTTCCCTGCGCCATATACCCTGTATGTACTACTAACATCGATAATGATCACGCACAAACGCAGACACTCACACTCAAATACACAGATGCATATATAAACATGCATGATAACACAGATATTTTCTGTATAATGTGAAGTTTTCTTTTCTCAGATTTGAAAGTGGATGTGATTTGAAATTACCAAATGTATGTCAATTATATACAAGAATAAATTATACTATTATATTTTCTTAAGTTTTTGTTTTTTTTTTTTTTTTGTTTTGTTGTTGTTGTACGGTACAAGTGGCTGAATAATGCAGGTCATTTTATAAAATACTTTATAAAGGTGGTCTCTTAACGCAGTTTCTTTACACACGTGACTCATAAACACAACAGTGTGCTCTAACGGGTTTGGATAATGTCACGTGACCAGTGTCTATGAAAGGTACTTTAAGTTAGTGACGAGGGTTTGTTTTCAGTGTGTTTTCTCCTACGCTTTCGCCAGTCAATTGAAGGTTATTGATTAATTCTCTGCTTTTATAAAATTACTTACATTGCATTAAGAGACTACCTTTTAGAAAATGTATAAAAATAACCTCTATTATGCAGCCACTTGTCTTAAAAAATCTCTTTATCGCACTGCTAAAAAAAAAAGTACTTATATACATGCATACTTATATGCACATATACATGCATACTTATACGTACAGAAACATAATATTTATACGTACAGAAACATGCGAATACGTACATATTTAAGATATCTGTTTACTGATCAATGCAGATTTCTATAATTTGATAGAAAATATATATGATTAAAAATGATTCCAGTAAAATGCCTCACAGACAACTGAGCACAAACATAACACTTACATACAGACAGACAGACAGACAGACAGACAGACATACAGATATACACACATTCACAGAACATACCTTTTCTTCTTCTTCTTACTATTATTATTTTTTTTTTTTTTTATTATTCATTTTTGTTATTATTTGTTGTTTTTTAGTTGTTGTTTTTTTGTGGGTTTTTTGTTGTTGTTTTTTTTTTATTTATTTATTTATTTGTTTCTTTCTTTCTTTTATATGATTTTCGTAAAATACATTTGTGGGTGTGTTTTTTTTATTGGTAAATGTTTCCAATGAAATATATTAGTCAGTTTGTCTAACAGGTGAATTCTCTGGGGCGAGTGATGAATACTTAATAACACATTAAACGTTCCGAGTACTAAACACAAACTAACAGTTTTCTGGGTGTGACTGAGTCCATGTTTGACGAGATGGATAATGCTTCCACAGAGTATTAATGACATTTTCTTTATGTACATTGTGCATATATATTTATCTCTGTTTATGAAGAAAAAAGCAACATACAATTGTGATAGAAGGGAAATTAAGTTAATTGCGTGTTGTCTGGTGCGCGCTGTTTCCAAGTGATGATCTTCGAGTGTGGAGGAAAGTAACACAGTTCGGAATTAACTGTTTAGCTAAGAAAAACTACAACAACATTGTGTTGTCAGTCGTCATCGATGCAGATTTAAAAGTAATAATGATAAGTATTAAGACAAAAACATGGTTGGTGCATCACTGATGTTGTAGTAGTTGTGTATGAATTGATCACAGTTGGTGTCATTGTTGAAGCTATATCTCACATAAAACATCTAGGGCTTGATGTTTATACGACGTCGTATATAAGGTCGTTGAGGACTGAAGTAGTTGTGATCCGATTGTTGTGACAACGACGTAGATGTTATATAACTGACGTGTTTCATATATCAGTGACGTGGTTGAAGTGGTTGATGTGTTTATTTAAAAATGAAGGTGTCAGTCAGCGTGTGTACAACGGTGCTGGTGTTATGTTTGTGTTGTGTTGTCTGTGAGGAAATGACAGTCGAGCAACAACTACAACGTCACATTGTCTCTAGGCAAAACGTCAAGACGACGTTGGTGACGGGGTCTATAGAGATGACGAAGATGATTGCTGTACACTTCATTCCTGTCGCTATCGTGGGCCTGAACGAGGAGAATCAGGTTTTTTCCTTCTCTGGGATCCTCATCACAGGCTGGGTCGACCCGCGGGCAGCCTGGGACCCCGCCCTCTTCAACAACACCCACGCCGTCACCATTAAGTCCAATCTCCTGTGGACGCCAGAGCTGACCGCCGTCAACAACGTCGTCGCCATATCGAGAACGGTGAAGGACGAAGCGTTCGTCTTCTCCAACGGCTACATCAACGTGTTTTACGCGGACCCGTACCAGACGAGCTGTCAGATCGACACAAACTTTTTCCCGTTCGACGAGCAGGTCTGCGAGGTGCTGCTCTTCCCGTCGGGCATGTACCAGTTCTACGCCGAGAGGTCAAAGGTGAAGACTCCGGAGTATTTTCTCAAAAGTAACGAGTGGAGACTGGTGAGCGTCACCCTGCACAACAGAACCTACTCTCAGCCCTTCTTCGACCGCGTCGCGCGAATCAAAACCGTCGCCATCCAATTCAGACTCAAACGATACAGCGCCTTCTACGTGATGAGCATCCTGTCTCCTATAGGAGTCCTCTCTCTCATGAACGCGTGCGTGTTTCTCCTTCCCGTGGAGTCGGGCGAGAAAATGTCCTACCTCGTCTCCATCCTCATCTCGTACGCCATGTTCCTCAACTTCGTCTACAGCACGATGCCCAAGTCTCACTCGCTGTCCAGACTCACCATCTACCTCATGCTGGTCGTCTCGCAGAGCTGTCTGTCCATTGTGAGCACCATCTACCTGCTGAACGTCTACCACCACCAGACGAAGTGCCGCCTGGCGAGGAGCAAGGTGGAGCCCAGTGGCGCAGACAGGAAGTGTAAGACTTGCGAAATCTCGGTCAGGCAGACGGACAAAAAAATGGCCGTCGTGTTTTTTACTATCGCTTTTCTCTCCCTCCTCGTGTTTGTCAAATTTTAGATACTCTACAAATATACACAAAAACAAACATAATTTTATGTATTTGATTCTTATCTGTCTGTCTGTGTATTTATTTATAGTGTCTTTCATCTTCTTTCTTCGTCTTGTTCTTCTTGTTATTCATTTTTGTTGTTCTTCTTCTCTTTTTTCATCATCATCATCATCATCATCATCATCATCTTCTTCTTCTTCTTCTTCTTCTTCTTCTTCTTCTTCTTCTTATTATTATTATTATTATTATTATTATTATTATTATTATTATTATTATTGTATTTTTTCATGACGCCAGTACTACTGTTGATAAACTTGTTTCTAATATTCAACGTGTACATACATGTTTGTAATTTAAACTTGACTAATAATTTAAATTTTGCACTTTAAACAATTTACGTAGATTAAATATTTAGATATAACGCACGACATGACGTCACATTTTTCTAAAATTACATTGTATTTCTTAATTTAAATTAGTACTTTTAGTTTATTACATCTTTAGATTATTAATGTTATTATGTGTTCGAATAAGTTGTAGATGTATTTCTATTTAAATGAAATATTGAAATTTACATATCTGTAAAAAATATTAATATTAATATTAAATAATAAACACATTAAAGCAATCCGCTTATTGTTTCACAGTTATTAATATTTCACCATACGTAAAGTGAGTTTTTTAATTATTTATTTATTACATTTTTAAGAAGTTGTCACGTGACAGTTTTGTCGAGTTCATAGCATTTATATCGGACCAAAACAATTTACTTTTCACAGTATTTGAAATTTTACATTAATGCTTCAAAATGTAATTTTAAAAATATCTAAAAAAAAAATTAAGTTTTACTAAGAATTCAGAATCGATGGATTTTTTATTTGTGTTGATGAAATAATATTAAACTCTGCACAGTGTTAGTATGACACATTTTGTTAGGAAGGGTCACACACTTTTCTTTTAATTGTTCAATAAATATTTCAGTGTATGATTAGTTTCTTTCTTTATTTTCTTAAACATGTTTCAAAAATCACTTGCGTTGTCACTAGAATACTTTAAACAAAGAATCTGACTGGATGACCTGTACTTATCAGGTTCGATAACTCTATATGGATACGTAATTAAAGGAAGCGAAACAAAAAGCAATAAGAGTTATCGGACATCACCCCATTTCCCATTTTTTCTTTTCCCGTTTATGAAGTCATTGAAAAACCGTTGTGAAAATGACATTGTTAAAATGTTTCTTTTTATTTAGTTGGATATACTACAGGCAAAATCTAGACACGATACAGACACTATATAGATACGCAGACAGACACATAGACACAATACAGACACTATATAGATACGCAGACAGACACATAGACACAATACAGACACTATATAGATACGCAGACAGACAGATGAACTGACTGCTCGATCGATTGATTGTTTCATGGTTGCATGCATGGATTCAGACGTAATGAAGGAATCAATTAAGAAAAATACAATTTGTTTTGTTTATTTTTTAAATACATTTTATTAAGCGTATGATACATTACTGACAGTTGTAGTTACAGCATAATCCATTTAATACCAGCAGCTACGACAACAGCTGCAACAACGTTAGCAACAGTAAACACAGTAAAAATTATTGTAACAACAAGAATGATTATATAACAAGTTGTTATAGTAATAATAATGATAATGATGATGATGATAATAATAATAAAAATAATAATAGTAATAATAATAATAATAATAATAATAATCATAATAATAATAATAATAATAATAATAATTAGTCGAAGTAGTTATTGTAGGAGCAGTAGTAGTAGTAGTAGTACTAGTAGTAACAGTAGAACTAGTAATGATAATATGATGTACCAAATGATAAATAAATAAATAAATATGTATAAAAATGATAAATATGTATAACAACAACAACAACAATAATAATAAGTTTAATAATAATAATAATAATAATAATAAATAAATAAATAAATAGGTAATTTCAATTTAAGAATCAAAAAAAGTATTAAAGTAATACTCACAAAGATTTTGATGGAATTATTTAAATGGTATTGACATTCTATAACCAATCCATCGAATCAACATCTATCACATTTATTTATCTTGTGTTTAGTTCTTAGTTTACAGACACTGCGTGACTCAGAAGTCAACAATCACGTGAAAACTGGCTAATTCAGTAAGGTGAGAAGTCTACAAACACGTGAACACTGGGTGACTGACTCAGTAACGTGAGAAGTCTACAATCACGTGAAAACTGGGTGACTCAGTAACGTGAGAAGTCTGCAAACACGTGAAAACTGGGTGACTAGGTAACGTGAGAAGTCTATAAACACGTGAACACTGGGTGACTGACTCAGTAACGTGAGAAGTCTACAAACACGTGAACACTGGGTGATTGACTCAGTAACGTGAGAAGTCTACAAACACGTGAACACTGGGTGATTCACTCAGTAACGTGAGAAGTCTACAAACACGTGAACACTGGGTGACTGGCTCAGTAACGTGAAAAGTCTACGAACACGTGTACACTGGGTGATTCAGTAATGTGAGAAGTCCAAACAAAAACACGTAACGAAAACAAACACGTGAACACTGGGTGACTGACTCGGTAACGTGAGAAGTCTACAAACACGTGAGCGCTGGGTGACTGACTCAGTAACGTGAGAAGTCCACAAAGACGAGCAGAGACGAGAGAGAAAGTGAGACGAACAAAACAAACATGATCCGATCAGATCTCGGAAACGAGGTTTTCCTGTTTCCTTCATCGGCGTAGAAGTCTCCGTCAAGATTCGATCCCGCCGATCCCAGCTTGCTGAGCTTGATCAGATGCTGCACGTGCTTGTGCGGCGGGTCGGCCCTCACCGAGCAGTGGTGCACGTTCAGCATGTAGATGGTGACGAGTATGGACAGACAACTCTGCGTGACGACCAGCAGCAGGTAGAGAGTCAGCCTGGACACCGAGTCCGACTTGGGCATCGTGCTGTAGACGAAGTTGAGGAACATGGCGTACGAGATGAGGATGGACACGAGGTAGGAGATGTGTTCTCCGGACTCCGGGGGCAGGAGGAACACGCACGCGTTCATGAGGGAGAGGATTCCTATGGGGCAGAGGATGCTGAGGACGTAGAAGGAGCTATAGCGCTTGAGCTTGAAGCGGATGACGACGGTGTCGAGCTGCAGGACGGTGGAGAACATGGACTGGTTGTGGCGTCGGTTCAGCAGGCGGATGTCCAGCAGCTTCCACTCGTTGCTCTCGAGGAAGTAGTCCGTCTTGTTGACGTGGGCGCGCTCGGCGAAGAGGTGGTACGTGCCCAGCGGGAACAGCAGCGCCTCGCACACCTGCTCGTCGAAGGGGAAGAACGCCGTGTCGATGTGGCAGCTCGTCCTGAACGTGTCCACGTACATCGTCGAGACGTAGCCGTTGTGGTCGACGACGGCGTCTTTGGCGATCGTGCTGTGCAGATTGTCGATGCTGTTGGTGATGGTGAGCGTCGGCGTCCACAGCTTGTCGGAGCTGACGAAGACGAAGTGGTTGTTGTTGTAGTCCGCCGGGTCCCAGTGGGTGTTGGGGTCTTTCCAGCAGGCGAGAATGTTTCCAGAGAAAGACAGAACCTGCTTCCCTTCGTCCAGGCCAATCAGAGACACGGGGATGAAGTTGATTGTGACGTTGTACACAGACACGGCGTCGCCTCGGATGTCCACCCTCTGTTCTGACGTTATGTGCTCCAGCAACTCGTCCAGCTTCGTCCTGTTAGAACGAGTTCCTGCTGTGACGTAGAGCTGCAACAGTATGACGTACAGCTGTAGTACCGTGACGTACAGAACGTGTGCAAAGTGAACCATTGTGTCACGTGATATCAAGTATTTTTCAGCTGACAAGCTGGTGTTACATAAACATATTAAGAAAGAGCAAATGAAACATTTGTATCTGAAACAAATAATCTGTATGTTATATTATGTAATTTTTCTTTCTTCTGCTCTTGAGCTATGTCCAGTAACAGACATAAACAAACAACGTTTATCTTCTGGAATGAAATTTCAAACAAATAAAAATTAAATTAAAAAATCTGTTACACGTGAATGTATCGAATTATTCCTAATTGAAATTTTGTACCGTTTTGTTTATCCCTTGAACAATATGTATTAGAATTTATTCCCAGGAATGTTTTCATTTTTTTCTTCGAGGTGCAATTGGTTTAGCTTCACCTACACTGAACATTAAAGTATTTCTGTTTGCTGTAAAGTAACTGGGAAATTTTCTCTGTTCCTATATTAAAATTTTACGTTGTTTTGTCGTAATAATTTTCTGCAGACAGAAATAACATCCGTGTTTTCTCCTTCCAACACAAGTATGTTTGCAGTCATTGCACTCTTCACATAACAGTTAAATTCTTGTTCACAAATTATTTTTATTCTCTTCACAAAAACAGTGTCTTTGTCTCCTAAGACTGAAATTATTTCTGCTAATTGCGTTTAAACCACAGTAGTTGTAAACACTATAATGACAGAGTTACACCAGATTTGTGTCTTACAGAATCTGTGAACAACATTCCAGATGTCAGAAAATGTGATAACTGTCGTGATGGACGCCTGTTCTAAAAGCACGTTCAGATCAGCAGACACAGAGACACAGAGACACAGAGACGCCAGTGAATGTCTGCTAAAACAAAGGGCCAGGCTTTTATACACGAACCAATCTGACGTCATAACTCTATAAGTGTTACTATTAGAAACAAAACATAGAGCAAGAACGAAAATAAAATAAAATGCACGGAATTTTTTTTTTTTTAATTTAGAAATGGATATTGATTTTATCTACAGTGTTTTCTGTTTAGTTTAATCTTCGTGTAATTCTTGATGTGGAAATTTATTTCTGAAACTTCAGCCGTGTTCAGTGACATTACAAGCAGAGATCAGCTTGATGTTTAGATAAGTAAGTTGTCCATTAGTGTAAACCTCCGTGATGACCAGCGTTTTGAAAACACTGATTTCTTCATTGTTCTCAGTCTCGGGCGGTTGCGTGGGTAAAAACATGTCACAGATTTTCTGTAGTCTGTTTTACATCGCATCAGATCTGTGACAAGTGTCGTAAATCAGAAAAAATGTATTTATTTATTTATTTTTCTGATAAAACCATTTGCATCATGATGTTACGAGCAGGTATTCTACCATTACTTTGCATATAACAGATAAATAATAATATTATTATTATTTTTTTTTTTTTAAAGCGTAATGTTCAGTAGCAGACTAGAAAAGCACAGAGAATAGTCATAAAACATAAAACTCACCAGAATTTTATATCACATGCTACTGTACATGTATCAGCGAAAATATAGCTAATATTAAGCTGTTGCCATAGTTACAACATTAAACTAACGACCACGTCATGACTGCTTTTTATAGCTGATGTAATAAAATATGAAAATGTTAAATAATAATAATAATAATAATAATAATAATAATAATAATGAACAACTTGTTAAAATTTAATAAACACAAGTGGAGAGACAATGGCTAGAGAGAAGAAAAGAGCAAACATGAGACGATCGAATTTGACGGCTTCCCGAGAGTTTGTTATCTTCCCATCTTCCTGCGCGTCCGCGGCGTCGGAAGAGTTGTCTACCTTGAGTGGATGGATCCTGACTGAATCGTGTTTCCGTGGCGCTGTGGCGTCTGCCGTCCTGTAGAAGACGTTCAGGAAGTGGATGGTGATGACGATGGACAACGCGCTCTGTGACACGACCAGCAGCAGGTAGAGAGTCAGTCTGGACAGCGAGTCCGACTTGGGCATCGTGCTGTACACGAAGTTGAGGAACATGGCGTACGAGACGAAGATCGACACAAGAAACGAGATCTTCTCCCCCGACTGGACGGGCAGGAGGAAGACGAAGGCGTTCATCACGGAGAGGATTCCTATAGGAGCCAGGATGCTTGTCACGTAGAACGAAACGTAGCGCTTCAGCCTGAATCGAATGGCGACCGGCTTCACGGGGAAGTCGGAGCTGAGCATCTTGAGGACGTAGGTTCTCTGCTGCAGACTGACGCTGAGCAGCTGCCACTCGTTGCTGGAGAAGAAGAAGTCCGGGAGCCTGATGTCCAGCTCCTCCGCGAAGAAGTGGTAGGGTCCGTTAGGAAACAGCAGCACGTCGCACGTCTGCTCGTCGAACGGGAAGAAATGCGTGTCCAGCTGGCAGCTCGTTTTGTACGTGTCCGCGTAAACGGTGTTGATGTTGCCGTGGGCGTCGATGAAAGCCTCCTCCTTCATCGTCGTAGCTATCTTGTCGACAGAGTTTGTCGCCGACAGCGTTGGCGTCCACATGAGGTCGGTGCTCATGGCGACGGCGTAGACGTTGTCGTAGTCGCGCGGGTCCCAGGAGATCCTCGGGTCCCGCCACGCTGCGATGATCAAACCCGAGAAGGAAAAAATCTGAGTCGCCTCGTCCAGGCCTATCACAGCCACGGGCACGAAGTCGATGGTGATGTTGTACAACGTCGTGGCGATGTTCCGGATGTACATTCTCTGGCTGGCGACGATGTGGTTTTTCAGCCTGTCCAAGACGTCCGACGTGTTCGTGCTGCACGCGCACACAGAAAACAGCAAACACAGAAACAACACTCGCGTCATCTCTGTCACTGAGCAGACGACTACACGTGACGACGTTGTAATACGTTTTAATAGGTTTCTGACAGTTTCTAGATCGTTTTCACTTAGTTTTTCTTAGTAGTCACTTAGTTTTCACTTAGTTTCTTCTTAGTAGTCACTTAGTTTTCACTTAGTTTCTTCTTAGTAGTCACTTAGTTTTCACTTAGTTTCTTCTTAGTAGTCACTTAGTTTTTACTATTTTTCTCTTGGTTTCTTCTTAGATTTCAATTAGTTTGAACTTAGTTTTCACTTTGTTTCTTCTTACTTTTCACTAATTTTCTTCTTAGTATTCACTTAGTGTCTTCCGCTTCTTATTAACACAGGTAGAGTCAAGTGGGATCTCTGCTGATTCTGTGATGTAGTCAAAACGTCGACGTGTCTGCTGGTTGCGGAACTGAACTAACATCTCTCTGTGTGTGATAAAAACACGTTTCACACAGCTGTCAGAGTTATTAACAGTGTTTACAACAACTGACATCGTGTTTACACTGTTTAATAACATCCAATACACAAACACTGCTTTAGTGATTACCCAGTGGTGAAGAAAACACAGTTTTTTTATTTATTAACAACGATTATTTCTCTCAAATGAAAACTCATTATACACTTCAAGACAATGATGGAAACTAAAACAAAAAGAGAGGAACAAAAAATGTGTTGTTTTTTTTTGTTGTTTTTTTCTTTTCACTATATATTAAAAGCAATTTGCGACCCATTTGGTCTGTACGTACACTATAATATATACCTTTTACCACACATCTCACAGACAGTAATGACTTCTGTCTATTAAAGATTACTATGAACACAGACTGCTGTATGTATTATACTAGTCAAAACACCCAGGTTGACGCGTGCAGTTACAGAGTGGAACGTTTGTCCTTGTGTTGTGTGAGCCATAAACAAAACAAAGGAAACACTTAAAAATGCGAACAGTAAAACGAATTAGCATTAACGCAACTGCTGCAAACTGGGTTTTGTTTTTACGACAGAAATCGTGTTAAACTTGATGTAACAAACGATTGCGCTCTGAAGAAAATCACTGGTTCTGATAACGTGTCTGACGCTGGAGATTACAAAACGTATTGTTACAGTCCAGTACAGAGATGAATGTACAGAGGTTTAATGTGTGTTTTTGTATAGAGGTTTAATGTGTTTTTGTCTGAATGTATAGAGGTTTAATGTGTGTTTTGTCTGAGTGTTAGTTAGAGTACAGTACAGAGATGAACATTAACAAGTAAACACACAGTACAAGTTTTGTTTAAAACGTCGAACTGTGATCTCAGTCAAATGGTCATTAAACTCTCTGTATCTCTGTGTTTTTGTATAGAGGTCTGTTTTTGTCTGAGTGTGTGGTAATGTTAGAGTCAGAGATGAATCTCTCTTTTGTCTCTCTCTGTTAGAGTACAGTACAGAGATGAACTCTCTCGAACTCTCTCTCTCTCTCTCTCTCTCTCTCTCTCTCTCTGTACTCTCTCTCTCTCTCTCTCTCTCTGTATCAGTGTACGTGTGTGTGTGTACTTATGAATGTATGCATGCATGGACGGGAGGGAAGGATAGATAGATGGATGGATGGATGGATGGATGGACGGATGGATCAATGCACATACTTATCTCTGCATGTATTTATATGCGTTTTTATATATGTATGTATTATGTATGTTCGTACGAATGTACGTATGTGTGTAATAAGGATTTTTATTATTCTGTCTTATTTACGTCTGTTTACACTCTATATGTATGTATTGTTTTATTGTTTCAGTGATTCATTCGTCCTAAAATATAAGTGTAATAATATTATCAGAATACAGCGCAACTGATGAAAGTGATGACGACAATGATTATGTTGATGGTGATGATGATGATGATGATGATGGTGATAATGATGCTGACAATAATGATGGTGGTGGTCATGATGATAAAAAAACAGACAAGTAAATTGATTCAGATTTTTATTTTGCGACATCAAGAGGACGTTTGACAGGTTTGCTGATGCTGCTGTTGTAGCTGCTGCTGCTTCCAGCCAAGGGTCGCCTGGCGAGGCAGTGATTGCGTGGACGTGGTGGTTTGTTCTCCTGCGACAGCGTCGTGGTGCTGAGGAAGGCGACGGCTTTGAACATGTCTTTCTGCGGCTTCGTGATCCTGCTCCTCTTCTCCGCCTGCGCTGTGGCCGTCAGCACGGACCTCACCAGACCCTGTCGCAGTGCGGCGTGCACGTTGCTCTTGCCTTCGTTGACGTTGTCGCCGCAGGCGTGTTGTTTTCGCCACTGCACGTCTGTCTGGCGCGCGGGACTCGGCGGCTTTTCACAACTGCTTTTTCCTTTCTGGTTTTTGTACTGCGCGTACAGCGCGAACGTGATAGTGACTAGCAGCAGCGTGATCGCCGTCAGAAACACCATCACAGCAGCTACCACGACATCTGAGATCTCTAAGTTTAAAGGTGCTGCCCACTGCAGAAACCAAAGCATCTATAAAAAAAAGTAATAATAAAAATATAAATAAAATAAAATAAAATAAAACAAAACAAACAAATAAATAATACAAATAATAATAATAATAATAATAATAATAATAATATTAAATTAAGAAATTTTGTAAATTAGCTTAAAGATGTTCTTTTAAAAGTAATATTTATCAAATTCCTTCTTCTTTTTTTCTAATTATTAAAAAAATAATAATAATAGTTTTTATTTATAAAAATATTTGTAAAACTAGTAATATGCTAAGTGTACTGACGTCGTTGAAAATTTTGCACCAGATCAAATAAAGAAGCAACCGTTTGAAGACTAGAATAGTTACGACATCTGTTTCCAGCTTAATCGTCACTATTTTCAGATTAAAGAAAATGTCTGAGACATAGAACCAACAACCTCACAGAAATGATGTAACCTGCACACTTACCTTGGGTTTATTTTAACAGAAGAAAAAAAAACTGAGAGAAAAACAATACTATGGACGAGCTTGAATCATGTTGAATTTGTGTTGTTTAATTATGACGTCACTCAAAATATATGACGTCATACACCCATAACTTATTATTGTGAATATAAACTTTACAATATCTATGTTACTACTGCGACTACAACTACTATTACAACACCCTGTATTTCTACAGCATCAATTATTACTACAACTGCTACATTACTAATATTAACACTGCTTCTAACAACACAACTGGCGACAACTAAGCAGATATTTACGTTCAGTATATAAATCATTTATTTGTTATTGCTACAGTGAAAATAATAATAATAATAATAATAAAAAAATACTCCGATTCCGGATCAATAGTCAAAGCTAAGAGTTTCTCAGGCCTGTGTGTTTATTAGGACTGGAATCGAGAATGTAGCTACTTTGTAAAGAGACCAACAAAGAAAGCTTAGTAACCACAGACTTTTCATAAATATCCGCACAATTAAAACTCACTGGTACAAGTTAGAACTGCGCATACTGAGCTGTACACAGCTTAACTGCGTAAACACCTCCTTGGCAGTTCCACTTATTTATTTATTACTTATTTATTTATTTATTTATTTATTTATTTATTTATTTATTACTTATTTATTTATTTACTTACTTATTTATTATTTATTTATTATTTTTTATTTGTTTGGTTATTTGTTTGTTTGTGTATTTATTCGCTTATTGTAATATTAATAATTATTATTGTTGTTATTATTAATATATTATCATCATCATTACAGTAGGAGTAGTAGTAGTAGTCGCAGTAGTTAAAGCAGCAGTAATAACAGAAACAATAGTTACATTATCATTTATTTACACAACATGTTTAATTACAAATAAACAAGAAATCAATCATGTGTGAAATGTGATATGTAAAAATAATATTTCTATGCGTGCTGCGAGGCGTGAGGGACAAAGGCCACTGACCTTGGCGTATCGATTCGGTGACCAATAACAGATCAGTATTGATCACAAAGCACGAGCTACTCGCAGCGTGATATCATTGACACACTTTGTACGTGTTGTTCAAGTTTACCTCGAGGTGAGATACTCGATTTTACTGAACCTCGGTTGTTTTGTGAACTTAACTTACCTGGATTTGTGATATGAAATGTTTGCGTGTATAAAAGTTTATTTGATAAAACGTAAGATATACAGTTCTCTTGTGAAAGGTAAGTCAAAGTATTTCTTACACACACACACACACATACACACATAGACACACAAAAATACACACACAAAAACACACACACACATATATACATAGACACACACAAAAACACACACACACATATATATATAGACACACACACATATACATAGATACACACAAACACACACAAACACATATACACATGATACAGGCAAACGCGTATATATGTGTGTGTGTGTGTGTGTATATATACACAAAAACACACACATATATACATACATATACAAATATACGCACAAACACACACAAAACGCATGTACATAAACACACGGACGCTCAGATACATACACACATCAATCTCTGTTTCTGATTAGTACGTTAATAGCTGCGTCGTTGTTGTTGTTGTTGTTGTTGTTGTTAAGGTTTCTGTAGATAAGACAGTCTACTTAATACGACAATACTCTCAAAGAAACTTTGAACGTAAACTAATTCAATAACATTCATTAAAAAGAGAGAGGGAGGGTGAAAACGAAGGGAGGGTGAAGGGGAGGGTGAAAATGAA
The DNA here is from genome assembly GCA_012295275.1 of Chrysomallon squamiferum. Taxonomy (NCBI): domain Eukaryota; kingdom Metazoa; phylum Mollusca; class Gastropoda; order Neomphalida; family Peltospiridae; genus Chrysomallon; species Chrysomallon squamiferum. Next base: position 821,054 of record CM022678.1, read on the forward strand.
GGGAGGGTGAAGGGGGAGAGGAAGGGGAGGGAGAGAGAGACCATTGCAACAAAACAATTACAGCAACAACAATAATAATGATGTTGGCGATGATGATGATAATAATAATATTAATATCATAATTGTTTAATAGATTATTTTTACTGTTAATATCATTGTGTTGTTGTTGTTGTTGTTGTTGTTGTTGCTGATGCTGTTCATATAGTGAACAAAGTTATTATTATTGTTTATTTAGACTGATTCAACATGGATGCTGCGAGTCTTTTCATCATCGTCGGCATCGTTCTTGCCGTCTTCGCCGTCGTGTGCGCCGTCATGATTTACAGAGAAAACAAACGCATCATGGATCGGGTCAGGCAGAGGAAGCGAGTTCGTGCGAAATCGCTAAACTCCGGCAGTCTCGCTCTTCAAGGACAAATGAAAAATTTACATAACAGTGACGTCAGCTCAGGTACACGACAGAAAAAAAGCGAACACAGGAAACACAAAGGGGTTAACAAACCCTCCGAAGTTATCGTTCCTACATTAGCAGCTTCAGCGCCATCTACATCCGGAAAAATAGTCGCGAACGATCACCAAGAAAAGGAAATGTTAAAAGTGAAGATAAATTCGTCAAATATTTATGAAACATCTGTGGACAAAAACAACAGTAATAAACAAAGCGAGGTTGTCGTAGCTGTTCCGTCAAGTTACGACAGCCAAGACGCCACAAGCAACAAATCCGTCCTTGTTGGTTACGACGAGGAAACTTCCACCAACAAACAAAACGATCTCCCGCCAATCCGAGGAGTCCCCCCTGCTCCCGCCAAATACATTTCTCAGTGACAGAATGATTTGTGT
>CM022678.1:826893-839393 GCA_012295275.1 Chrysomallon squamiferum
GTTTACGAGTGTCTCGGGTTTCTTTCCAGGCAGATTGTAGAGAATTTCACAGAGCTGACCAAACAAAGCACAGTCCACTTCACTCGCCTTGTCTCCGAACATAAACTTCTTGTCTCCTGTTGTAACAAACAGTACTTACTTTATCTATACGTATATATGTCTGTCTGTCTATCTATCTGTCTGTCTGTCTATCTATCTATTTGTCTCTCTATCTGTCTGTTTGTCTATCTTTCTATCTGTCTATCTGTCTATTTGTCTCTCTCTGTCTGTCTGTTTATCTGTCTATCTGTCTATCTATCTGTCTGTCTGTCTGTCTGTCTGTCTGTCTGTCTGTCTGTCTGTCTGTCTCTCTGTCTGTCTATCTATCTATCTGTATATCTATCTGTCTGTCTGTCTGTCTAATCTCTCTCTCTCTCTCTCTCTCTCTCTCTCTCTCTCTCTCTCTCTCTCTCTCTCTCTCTCTCTCTCTCTCTCTCTCTCTCTCTCTCTCTCTCTCTCTCTCTAATATATATGTATATATATATATATATTAGATAGAAATATATATCGATAAACAGTTATTTAGTATAATCTGAAACATATGTTTTAATATTTACACATGTTGATACAATATCATTAATACACAGCTATAAATAACCACGCTATTATATCAGAAAATTAATTAATTATAATAATAATAAATGTACCCAAATAATCAGAAATCGCTTTCAGGTCTGCTTCCAGCATCCGGTCCACTTCCTGCTGGGTGTGTCGGCCGATTCCGTGGGCCCAGGCATACTTCCTCACCTGGCGGCTTATACTCCACAGAAGGAAGAAAGAAATTCCCAGAACTTTCAGTAGCGACCTATCGCCTGGGTAAACCCACCGATACAGAGCGAGCGACCTGAAACGATTCAATACCGATTATCGATACTGAGAGAGGGGGAGGGAGGTAGGGAGGGAGAGAGAGGGGGGAGAGGTAGGGAGAGAGAGAGTTGAGAGAGAGAAAGAGAGAAAGAGACAGAGAGAAGGAGAGAGAGATGAGAGAGAGAAAGAGAGAAAGAGACAGAGAGAAAGAGAGAGAGAGAGACAAAGGGAGGGAGGGAGGGAGAGAGAGAGAGACGAGAGAGACAGAGGGAGGGAGAGAGAGAGAGAGAGAGAGAGAGAGAGAGAGAGAGAGAGAGAGAGAGAGAGAGAGAGAGAGAGAGAGAGAGAGAGAGAGAGAGAGAGAGAGAGAGAGAGAGAGAGAGAGAGAGAGTGTTTAAAAACCTTTGACTCAGATCACAGTTCGATATAAATTTCGTTTTAACAAAACTTGGTGTGTTTACTTGTTAATGTTCATCTCTGTACTGTACTCTAACAATACCACACACTCAGACAAAAACACACATTAAACCTCTATACATTCATCTCTGTACTGTACTCTAACATTACCACACACTCAGACAAAAACACACATTAAACCTCTGTACATTCATCTCTGTACTGTACTGTGACATTACCACACACTCAGACAAAAACACACATTAAACCTCTATACATTCATCTCTGTACTGTACTCTAACATTACCACACACTCAGACAAAAACACACATTAAACCTCTATACAAAAACACACATTAAACCTCTATACATTCATCTCTGTACTGTACTCTAACATTACCACACACTCAGACAAAAACACACATTAAACCTCTATACATTCATCTCTGTACTGTACTCTAACAATACCGTGTATTTGTTTACCTGATACTAAATGTGAAAAGTACTGATTTTATTTTTGAAATTTACCAGTATATGGAACCCTCTTCCGCCATCTTCTCAAACGCACGTGCAACTGCACGTTCTTCTTTCGTGAGGTTTCTGTTGAGGTCGATGCCAAATTTACTGTTCAAGTATTCGATACACAGAGCAGAGTCGGCCACAACGTCGTCGTTGTACTGTATCCACGGCGTCTTTCCTTTAGATGACATTTTGAATGAGTGAACACTCTGAAAAATACAACAAATGTATTTTTGCATTATCATCTCTCTGTTTCTGTTTTGTCTCTCTGTCTCTCTCCTTCTGTCTCTGTCACTTCGTATCTCTCTCTCTCTCTCTCTCTCTCTCTCTCTCTCTCTCTCTCTCTCTCTCTCTCTCTCTCTCTCTCTCTCTTCTTATAAAATCACACACACACACACACACACGCACGCACACTCGTATAAAGTCATATACAGGCCAGTTGCACACATTAATTTGCATCTGTTTATGAAAACAAAGAACGTAGGAATACTAAAATGACAACAACGACAAAAAAATAAAAATAAAAAATAAAAATAAAGAAAGAAAGAAAGAAAGAAAGAAAGAAAAATAAGGAAAAATAGAAAAATGAAGGAGAAGAAAAAATTATATTGTATATTATTATCATAAATAACCCATATATACATTAATCTATGTAATTAAAAGATGAGAAAGAAACCAAAAAAAAAAAAAAAATAATAATAATAATATTAATAATAATAATAATAATAAATAAATAAATAAATAAATAAATAAATAAATAAATAAATAAATAAATAAATAAGTAAATAAACAAATAAATAACTAGATATATAAAGAAAGAAAGAAAAAACAGAAAAGAAGAAGAAAAAAGTAATTACACTGTTTATTGATGTTCATATTGAACTTAGAGAGAGAGAGAGAGAGAGAGAGAGAGAGAGAGAGAGAGAGAGAGAGAGAGAGAGAGAGAGAGAGAGAGAGAGAGAGAGAGAGAGAGAGAGAGAGAGAGAGAGAGAGAGAGAGAGAGAGAGAGAGAGAGAGAGAGAGAGAGAGAGAGAGAGAGAGAGAGAGAGAGGGAGAGAGTGTATTTTACCTGATAAGGTATTTTTGCCATTCTCAGGTAGGTTTCTAACTTGAGAGGGAAGGGTGACATGCTGGGAGCGTACGGACCACGCCCAATTTGACGCAGAATAACCACATCACGTGGGTTCGAATCTTCTGAAGGGCTGAAAAAAGAAAAGAATATTAAACAAATAAATTCATTCGTTCATTACTAAAATAAAATAAGTAAAGCGTTTTCCGATGAAGCAACAAAAGAGTCATAACCTGTTAATTAATAATAATTTTAATCAAAATACCAACGTAACGCCATTTTTATTCCTCTCCCAAATATCCTGTTCACAAATTTCGTAAATGGAAAAGAAATATGTATTTAAATCGTCTGCTTTTATACTTTATTTATTTATTTATTTATTTTTATTTTTATTTTTATTTTTTTATCTTTTTTATTATTATTATTATTATTTTTTTTTTTTTTTTTTAACAATGTCGCTGGTGATTTTTAACAATGCTGGTATCTGGGCTGATCTGTGAAAGAGAGAGTTTTATGTGACAGCACTGTTTACTGCAACTGATATATATATATATATATAAACTTTAAACTTTAAAGCAGACGTGAAGACGCACCCTGCCAAAGTCGAACAACTCGTCTCGGTTACACACCTCGTCGCACTACTGACAACAAAACGAGAGTTTGTAACTGCTTACCCGCTGAACAAAACTTTCTTCACGACGAAGGCTATGACAGCAGCAGCCACGACTCCGCCAGCGATGTACACACTTTTTGAAGCGATGTCCATTTTTGCAAACGCGTCCATTGTTTGAGTAATAAAGCTAACAAAACAGCGAGCGAGTCTGGTGTTTGAGATGTTTTGTAAATTAAAAACGTTTCAGCTGCTTTCGACGTTTGACCCGCGCTGTGTCAGCAAGTACGGCTCGCTGCAGAACGTGAATAGCAGTGACCTTTGACCTTTGACCTTGAACAGTGCATACACACGTCTGACTAGAATCTCGACCGTTGATATTTGTGTTATTGCTGTTGTTGTTTTTGTTATTGTTGTTGATTTTGTTATTATTATTATTATTGTTGTTGTTATTGTTGTTGTTGTTGTTGTTGTTGTTGTTATTGTTATAGTTACTGTAATTATTGTTGTTGTTGTTATTATTGTTATAGTTACTGTAATTATTGTTGTTATTATTGTTGTTGTTGTTGTTGTTGCTGCTGCTGCTGTGATTTTTATTTTATTGTTAGTGTAATTATTGTTGTTGCTATTCTTCTTATTCGTCTTATTACTGTAGTGGTAGAAGTAGTTGTTGTTGTTGTATGTTGATTTTCATTATTTCCTTGTAAACGGCAGTGATATGATATTTTTTGAATTTCTGTCACTGTTGCAGAATACATATTAAATAGCCATACTATAATTACTTTTCAAAGTCGTTTTATTACATACATACATATACATACATACATATAATATATATATATATATATATATATATATATATATGAAATGAATAAATAAATAAATAAATAAATAAAAGTATGTAAGGTCAGACAATGAATCTGTAAGATTTCTTTCTTCAAGCCAACTCATCAAATGTTGGACAGTGCACTTAACATTTTTATCAACAAAACTATATTTATATCCATGTCACGTGATAGCACGTTAACCTTTGGTTTTCGAAAGATAAAAATATACAGCCTCCCTCTTTTTCTAAGATAAATGAATAAATACTTAAGGATATTTGAATGTTGTGCATTGTAAAGGAAATTAATTCTAGCTAAAGAATGTTACTTTTACTTATAGAACATTTGCTGCTAGCTCTGCTTGTTACAATTTTTGTTAGTATTTACGTCAGGAAGGGGCGAGATGAACTTTTCAGAGTTTTCATCGTTGGGATAAAATTTCTGCCAGGGGTGGACGATTTGATCCAGAGCGTTCTGCACAACGAAGCGAGTAATTTTATAAAGCAGGTGAAAATCGGGGACGGAAAAGAAAAACCACCCAGAGTAACACTGCCTAAAGAAGGTAAGACGCAGTATAGTGACAGCAAAAAAGTTATGGTTGTTGTGTGTTTTATATACGAGGCGGTGTCCGTGTTCTCACGTCCTACAATCTGCCGGGGTCCGAGCATGTGCAGTAATAATAACAATCAGAAGAAGAAGAAGAAGAAACAAATAAATAATAAAAATAAAGAAAGTATCCATAAAATTGAGTACATTTATTTCTTATAAGTACCAAAAAATCCATAAAAGTTTACTGAAGTTTTATGTGGAAGCCATGTTAGAATCAACACAGATAAAAAGAGACAACACTGACTGCAGTGTACTCTTTATTTCCTATTAGCATGAAGGAATCTTTAATACACTCCTTCCCACTACCAGCAAATTAGCCATAACAGTGAAAACATTGAAGAGAATTCTTCTTGTCATATATCACAATCACCAGAAATGTAAAATGTTTTAAACTATGTCTTCAAAAGCAATTTTTAAAATTCATTTTAATTTTCTTCTTCTTTTTCTATTATTATTATTATTATTATTATTATTATTATTATTATTATTATTATCATTATTATTATTACCTCTACAAGTACTACTACTACAACTACTACAACTACTACTACTACTGTTATCTCATTCTTTTTTCTTTTTTGTTATTGTTGCTGCTGTTGCTGTTTCTAGTAGTATTAACACTACTATTACTGTTACCTTTTTTAACTTCTATTATTATTATTATTATAATTATTATTATTATTATTATTATTATTATTATTATTATTATCTTGTTATTATGCTGTCACGATATTATTATTATTGTTGTTGATGATAAAGTTTAATTTACAGGTATTCCGCATGACAAACTGCGAGAGGAGCTTGTGGCACTTAAAGGTAAAGAGGTGGACCACAATGAGGGGAAAATCTTCGCCTACATCTACACCGTGGACGATGACCACTACAAACTGCAGTCAGAAATCTTTGACAAGTTTGAAGGTTTTATTTTTTATTTTATAGATTTTTATTTTAACATACTTCGTTTCTGCTGTGTTTTGAATAGATAACAAATTGTCTCACCAATGGAATAATTATTACATGGACAATTATAGATGTGAGCAATTACATATGTAAATATTTAGTTTTTAAAAATAATTACTGTTACAAATTATATTGCACTCCTATTGAGATGTGCATTTATTATGCAAATATATGCAAATTAGCTGTAATGTGTTTCAGAAAGTGTGGGGTACTCGGCAGACCATGACGCTCTCGTGACAGAGTTTCACAAAGCATTCCTCCACGAAAACGCTCTAAACCCAATGATATTCCCTAGCCTCAGGTACAGCATTTATTTAATATTCTTTAGTCAACATGTATCATTTAATTAATATTCTTTACTCAACATGTATCATTTAATTAATATTCTTTAGTCAACATTTATTTAATATTCTTTAGTCAAATTATACAATTTATTTAATATTCTTTAGTCAACATTTATTTAATATTCTTTAGTCAACATATACAATTTGTTTAATATTCTTTAGTCAACATATACAATTTATCTAATATTCTTTAGTCAACATTTATTTAATATTCTTTAGTTAACATATACAATTTGTTTAATATTCTTTAGTCAACATATACAATTTATCTAATATTCTTTAGTCAACATTTATTTAATATTCTTTAGTCAACATATACAATTTGTTTAATATTCTTTAGTCAACATATACAATTTATCTAATATTCTTTAGTCAACATGTATTTAATATTCTTTAGTCAACATATACAATTTGTTTAATATTCTTTAGTCAACATATACAATTTATCTAATATTCTTTAGTCAACATGTATTTAATATTCTTTAGTCAACATGCATCATTTATTTAATAATCTTAGGTTAAAAACATATCATTTAATAAAAAATAAACTTTTATCATTTATTTAATATTTATTAGTTAACATATGTCATTTATTTAATATTCTTTAGTCAACAGATATAATTTATTTAATAATCTTAGGTTAAAAACATATCATTTAATAAAAAAAAATAAACTTTTATCATTTATTTAATATTCTTTAATTAACATATACAATTTATTTAATAATCTTTGGAGAAAATAATTATATGATTTATTTAATAGGCTTTGGTAAACATTTTATTAGTTAAGCATATGTAATTTATTTAATGATGTTAGGTAAGTATGTTTGTATTACTTAAAAGTAAAACTGGTTTTATTTTTGTCTCATTAGTTTCCTGTTCTAACCATTGATTATATTTACAGGTTTGATCCTCGTTTCAAACTACTCATTCAGCTGTGTTTTTACCATTCTAACCAGTGCTACATAACAAAATCAAGTTAAATGTTTGATTTAATTGGGTTTTTTTCTGTTACCATCATCATCAGTTTTGTCATCATTATTATTATCATACATGTTACTATCATCATTACAGTGATATCTATTATTATCATACATGTTACTATCATCATTACAGTGATATCTATTATTATCACACATGTTACTATCATCATTACAGTGATATATCATCATTACAGTATATATTTATTATCACACCTGTTACTATCATCATTACAGTGATATCTATTATTATCACACATGTTACTATCATCATTACAGTGATATATATTATTATCACACATGTTACTATCATCATTACAGTGATATCTATTATTATCACACATGTTACTATCATCATTACAGTGATATATATTATTATCACACATGTTACTATCATCATTACAGTGATATCTATTATTATCATACATGTTACTATCATCATTACAGTGATATTATTATTATCATACATGTTACTATCATCATTACAGTGATATCTATTATTATCACACGTTACTATCATCATTACAGTGATATATATTATTATCATACATGTTACTATCATCATTACAGTGATATCTATTATTATCACACATGTTACTATCATCATTACAGTGATATTATTATTATCATACATGTTACTATCATCATTACAGTGATATTATTATTATCACACATGTTACTATTATCTTTACAGTAATATCTGTTATTACCACTGTCCCTAAAGTAATATGACTGTTGTCACTGTTGTTGTTACCAGGAAGATGGAGACGGAGACAGTGAGCATGACGGCCGCGATGTTGCACGGTGGTGAGGACGCTGTTGGGTTTCTGACGTCGGGGGGCACAGAGAGTATTCTGATGGCTGTGAAAACCTTCAGAGATCGAGCGAGAAAGCTCTACCCTCACATCAAACACCCTGAAATAGTGAGTCACCCTTCTGTAGTCCACACATAGTCACCCTTCTGTAGTCCACAAATAGTCACCCTTTTGTAGTCCACAAATAGTCACCCTTCTGTAGTCCACAGATCAGTCACCCTTCTGTAACTCATATATCATAAGAATGTTACTCATAAATAGTCATACAAATGTTTAATAATATTTATTTACAAGTTTGTGCTATTATTGGGGTTTTTTACTTGTTTTAATTGTGTTATTATGAATGTGTGCAAAAAAAATATAACTAAGAACAAAATAAAGGCATAATAATAATGCTACTACTACTATTAATAATAATAAAAGTAACAATAATGATATTAACAACAACAACAATAACAGTAAGAAAAAACCAATAAAACAGTAATAAAAGTAACACGGTAAAAACTTGTTAACTCAGTAACTCAGTAAAAACTTGTTAACTCAGTAAAACAGTAAAAACTTGTTAACTCAGTAAAACAGTAAAAACTTGTTAACTCAGTAACACAGTAAATACTTGTTAACTCAGTAACTCAGTAAAAACTTGTTAACTCAGTAAAACAGTAAAAACTTGTTAACTCAGTAACACAGTAAATACTTGTTAACTCAGTAACTCAGTAAAAACTTGTTAACTCAGTAAAACAGTAAAAACTTGTTAACTCAGTAACACAGTAAAAACTTGTTAACTCAGTAACACAGTAAAAACTTGTTAACTCAGTAACACAGTAAAAACTTGTTAACTCAGTAACTCAGTAAAAACTTGTTAACTCAGTAACACAGTAAAAACTTGTTAACTCAGTAACACAGTAAAAACTTGTTAACTCAGTAACACAGTAAAAATTTGTTAACTCAGTAACTCAGTAACACAGTAAAAATTTGTTAACTCAGTAACTCAGTAAAAACTTGTTAACTCAGTAACACAGTAAAAACTTGTTAACTCAGTAAAACAGTAAAAACTTGTTAACTCAGTAACACAGTAAATACTTGTTAACTCAGTAACTCAGTAAAAACTTGTTAACTCAGGTGTGTCCAGTGACGCAACACCCGGCTGTGGACAAGGCTGGACATTACTTTGGTGTCAAGGTCATTCACACTCCAGTTGACTCTGATTTTAAAGCTGATGTGGAGGCTCTGGAAAAAGTAAGTGAGACACACACAAGTTACACTTTTATCATGAACACACTCTCTGTTTTGTCTGGCTTATTATTTATATATATATATATATATATATATATATATATATATATATATATATATATATATATATATATATTTTATATATATATACAGGCTTATTCTAAGAACTAAAACGTTATTGGAAATGTAATGTTCTAAATATGAAGTTATTCTTAAAATATGTCATTCATAGAAATATAATGTTATTCTTAGAAACAAAGTTATTCTTGTAAACATAAAATTATTATTAGAAACACAAAGCTATTATTAGAAACAAAAAGCTATTATTAGAAAGATAAAGTTATTATTAGAAACACAAAGCTGTTATTAGAAAGATAAAGCTATTATTAGAAACACAAAGCTATTATTAGAAAGGTAAAGCTATTATTAGAAACACAAAGCTGTTGTTAGACAGGTAAAGTTGGGTACTGTGTGACTGACGTTTCAGGCGATCACACCAAACACGATTCTGATAGCAGCGTCTGCGCCTCAGTTCTGTCACGGGGTCGTTGACCCGGTAGACAAGATTTCTCAGACAGCAGAGAGATTTGGTCTCCCCCTGCACGTGGATGCCTGCTTTGGTGCTTTCATGTTGCCATGGTAACGTTCGTTTGTTGTTTTTCTTCTCAAAGCAAGGAAAAGAGAAAAGAAAGATATATATATGTATATATATATTTTATTATTATTATTATTATTTTTTTTTTTTTTTTCAGACAGTATGTTTAAGTATTCCTTGCAGATTAAATGCTTAGGATGGTTGTAAATGATTTTAGTTAGTTTAATATTGGATGATTATAGATTGTTAGTCATAGCGGGGTTGTCTCCCTTCTTACTATCCTAAATCAGATTGTATTAGCATTTTACTGTAGATTCTGAAAACTAAGATAAAGTTAGTAAATATAGTGTGTCTGTGTGTGTGTGTGTCTCTGTGTGTGTGTGTGTGTGTGTGTGTGTGTGTGTGTGTGTGTGTGTGTGTGTTTCTATTTTAAGAGACTATTATAAGTTTGATTACTAAACTAAAGTTGTAAAATGGTTTAGGTTGGAGAAGCTGGGATATCCTGGGATTCCAAACTGGGATTTTCGATGTCGCGGAGTCACGTCAATATCTGCTGACATACACAAGTACGGGTATGGTGTGAAGGTGTGTATGATGATGTTGTTGTTGTTGTTGTTGTTGTTGTTTTTTTCCTACTACAATAAAGTAATCATCATTACCACCATAACCACCACAAATGTCACAATCTCTACTTCTGTTACTACTACCACTACTATCATTACTACTACAACAACTGCTGTTACCACTTTTCTACAACTACTACTGATGCTACAACAACAACAACTACTACAACTACTAGTGTTACTACATGCCCTGTTATTAATATACTGTTATTCTATTACTACTACTACTACAACAACAAAAAAATGCTTCTACTACTGCAACTGCTGTTACTACAACAACAAGAAGAATAACTTTTAAAACTACCACTACAAAACTGTCACTATTACTACAGCTACTACTTTTACTGTTACTACTGCTATGTCTACATGACTATTACAAATTCTACTAGAAATATTCCTGCTGGTATAAACTGTATGTTTGTGTTTTTCAGGGATCCAGTGTGATTGTGTACAGAAATTCTGAGTTTCGCAAATATCAGATTTTCACGTATTCTGAGTGGCCAGGGGGGCTGTACGGTTCACCGAGCATGGCTGGGACACGCCCAGGTGAACACACTCTAACTTCCTGTGATATGAAACAAACAAACAAACTAACAATAATAATAACAATAGTAATAATAATAATAATAATAGTAATAATAAAAATAATAATATTATTAGTAATAGTAATAGTAATAATAATAATAATAATAATAGTAATAATAATTAATAATAATAATAATAATAGTAATAATAATAATAATAGTAATAATAATAGTAGTAATAATAGTAATAGTAATAATAATAATAATAATAATAGTAATAATAAAAGTAATAATAGTAATAATAATAGTAATAATAGTACAATAATAATAAGAAGCTGTAAAGACATTAGAGTGATATGTAAATATACAGCAACACTTTCAAACATATAATTTAAAACAGTCAGTGTACAGTGGATTACAAAAAGAATAAAACATTGAGATAAAACAAAAAATTACTTTGAATCTCTGAGACTGAAGTGATTGTAACTGAAGACAAAAGCTTGTGACAGACGAATGTTGTAGCTGTTGTTTGTTGATGCAGGAGGTAACATTGCCGCGTCGTGGGTGTCGATGAAGGCACTGGGGGAGTCTGGCTACATGAAGAGAGCGAAGGAGTTGATGGACATCACAGACAAAATCAAAGATGGAATCCGCAAAATTGACGTAAGTGAAATTACTGTTAGTTGTTAACAGATAAACAAACAAACAAACAATGAATAAGTAAGTAAGTAAATGAATGAATAAATAAATTTCAGGGTTTTTGTGTATTAGTTAATAAATAAATAAGTAAATAATTAATTAATTAATTTCAGATTCTGTATTATTTAATAAATTAGTAAGTAAGTAAGGAAATAAAAAATAAATAAATTTCAGGGTTTTTGTGTATTAGTAAATCCATTAATTAATTAATTTCAGGTTTGTATATTATTTAATGAATAAATAAATAAATAAGTAAGTAAATAAAATAAAAGGTAAATAAATAAATTGTAAATAAATAAATTTCAGGGGTTGTGTATTAGTAAATAAATAAATAAAAGGTAAATAAATAATTTCAGGGGTTGTGTATTATTTAATAAGTAAGTAAATAAATAATTTCAGGGGTTGTGTATTATTTAATAAGTAACTAAATACATAATTTCAGGGGTTGTGTATTATTTAATAAGTAAGTAAATAAATAAATAATTTCAGGGGTTGTGTATTATTTAATAAGTAACTAAATAAATAATTTCAGGGGTTGTGTATTATTTAATAAGTAAGTAAGTAAATAAATAATTTCAGGGGTTGTGTATTATTTAATAAGTAACTAAATAAATAATTTCAGGGGTTGTGTATTATTTAATAAGTAAGTAAATAAATAAATAATTTCAGGGGTTGTGTATTATTTAATAAGTAAGTAAGTAAATAAATAATTTCAGGGGTTGTGTATTATTTAATAAGTAAGTAACTAAATAAATAATTTCAGGGGTTGTGTATTATTTAATAAGTAAGTAAATAAATAAATAATTTCAGGGGTTGTGTATTATTTAATAAGTAAGTAAATAAATAAATAAATTT
>CM022678.1:844393-861893 GCA_012295275.1 Chrysomallon squamiferum
GAAGGGAACTGCTGGGCTGTATGGAATGATGGCAACAGTTCCAGACAAACAAATCATTGACGACTTTGTCAGAGAGTTTTTCAGTGAAATCTACAAGATCCACTAAGTTTGTGTAAAACACTAAGTTTGTGTAAAACACTAAGTTTGTGTAAAACTTACTTCAGACAGTGTCTACTATTTACACAAACTAAGAAACAAAATAAAATAAAATATAAATAAATAAATAAATATATTTTTTATATTTCATTTAAAATCATTTATTATTATATATATATATATATATATATATATATATATATATATATATATATATATATATATATATATATATATATATAAATATAAAATAAATGATTGAGAAAAATGAAATTTAAAAAAAAACAAAAAAAGTCAAAATTAAAAAAAAAGTTAAGAATTGCATTTGTAAACAGAACATGGTTACAGATTTCTCAAGTTACTATGGTAACATTTCTGGGTTATCTTTCCTTGATTGTAAACACAAGATCAGCTGTTTAAGTGTGTCACACAGAAAACAAACTCTTTTTGTTTTGAATTTTTTTTTTTTATTTTGTTTCCTGTTATAACATTAAACAAATAACAAAACAATAATGTAACAAAATTAATGTATGTAATTATCATTATTCTTTAAAATGAAATATAATTAAGTTTATTTTTGTTAGGTAAAAAAAAAAAAAAAAGTAATAATAATAATAAAAGTAAAAAGAAACATTATTTACCAAACAGTTTTCAGTTTTATTTGTGTCACTTTGTTGTTTTTATTTAAAATATTACACCTGTCATGTTTGTGTAAGATATTTTCTGTTGTACATTAAGAAAGTAATAATTATAATATTGTCACAGGTAGAATATGTTAAAAAACAGAACAGTAATAATAAAAACTGTTTTCAATATTTTATTTCCATCTCAGAGTACAACATACATCTCTTAATTTTCCTTAAAAAGCCACAAAATAAATAAAAAAATTACAAAATTTACTGTACAAAACATTTTAATTGTATTCTTGTTTAAATATCAAAAATAATGAAAGAAAAAATCTTACTAGAAAATAAAAATACATTCTGGTGCAAGAAAGTATCCTTCTGTTTCTACTATCGCTAAAACACCATCATTACTAAAACCACACCATCATTACTACTACTATCACTAAAACACAATATTACTAGTAGTACCACTAACACTACTACCACTAAAACACTATCATTACTAGTAGTACCACTAACACTAGCACTTTGTTTCTTTTTTACTACTAGCTTTGTTTTTTTTTACTACTACTATACCATTATCACTATTGTTATAACTACTACAAAATATACTATTCCTAATGATAATCAACTTGCTACTACTAATGATATAAATAAATAAATAAATAAAAAGTAAGGAATGGTGAAACTAGCAGGTCACATGACTAGTTAATTAAGGTCTGTAAATGTCCTCTCTTTTCACTGAACTGTGACTGATTCCTGCAAATTTCCCGTGTGTGATTTTATCTTCCCAGTCAGCCCAGTACAAAGTCTTCATTCTCTCACAGTAGTCTACCAGGTTAGTGAACTTTTCTGTAAAAAACAACAACAACTACAACAACTACAACAACAATTAGTAGTAGTAGTAGTCTTCATTCTCTCACAGTAGTCTACCAGGTTAGTGAACTTTTCTGTAAAACAACAACAACAACTACAACAACAATTACAGTCCCAGTACAAAGTCTTCATTCTCTCACAGTAGTCTACCAGGTTAGTGAACTTTTCTGTAAAAACAATAACAACAACAACAACAACAACTAGTAGTAGTCTTCATTCAACAACAAGTCTACCAGATTAGTGAACTTTTCTGTAAAACAACAACAACAACATACAACAACAATTACAGTCCCAGTACAAAGTCTTCATTCACACACACACACATAGTCTACCAGATTAGTGAACTTTTCTGTAAAACAACAACAACAACAGTAGTAGTAGTAGTCTTCATTTTCTCACAGTAGTCTACCAGATTAAAACATTTCTGTAAAACAAAACAACAACAGTAGTAGTAGTAGTCTTCATTCAAACATACAGTAGTCTACCAGGTTAAAATGAACTTTTCCTGTAAAAACAACAACAACTACAAAACAACAGTAGTAGTAGTAGTCTACCAGATTAGTGAACTTTTCTGTAAAACAACAACAACAACTACAAACAACAAATACAGTCCCAGTACAAAGTCTTCATTCTCTCTACAGTAGTCTACCAGGTTAGTGAACTTTTCTGTAAAAACAACAACAACTACAACAACAACAGTAGTAGTAGTAGTCTTCATTCTCTCTCAAAAATAGTCTACCAGATTAGTGAACTTTTCTGTAAAACAACAACAACAACAGTAACAGTAGTAGTCTTCATTCTCTCACAGTAGTCTAAGTTTTTAGTGAACTTTTTTATGTAAAAACAACAACAACTACAACAACAACAGTAGTAGTAAGTCTTCATTCTCTCACTGAGTAGTCTACCAGATTAGTGAACTTTTCTGTAAAAACAACAACAACAACAACAGTAGTAGTAGTAGTCTTCATTCTCTCACACAGTAGTCTACCAGATTAGTGAACTTTTCTGTAAAACAACAACAACTACAACAACAATTACAGTAGTAGTAGTAGTCTGTTTTCTCTCACAGTAGTCTACCAGGTTAGTGAACTTTTCTGTAAAACAACAACAACAAACAACAACAACAACAGTAGTAGTAGTAGTTTTCATTCTCTCACAGTAGTCTACCAGATTAGTGAACTTTTCTGTAAAAACAACAACAAAACTTCAACAACAACCTAGTAGTAAAAGTAGTCTTCATTTTCTCACAGTAGTCTACCAGATTAGTGAACTTTTCTGTAAAAACAACAACAACTACTAAACAATTACAGTAGTAGTAGTAGTCTTCATTCTCTTTGTTTAGTCTTTCAGGTTAGTGAAATCTTTTTTTTTCTGTAAAAACAACAACTTTAACAACAACAACAACAACAATAATAATAATCACACACACACACATATCTACACATACATACATACACACACACATACATACATACACACACACATACATACACACACATACAGAGATAACACATGCTGACAAACCTATGAAGAAGATCAAGGTGTATATTTTTACCTTTAAGGATTTTTTCAGGAGTCATTCCAGGCATGTTAAAACATGGCTGACAAAGCTGACCAAACAAAACACAGTCTAGTTCAGTGGGCGTGTCTCCAAACATAAACTTCTTACCCCCTGAAAATACACACAAACAAGTCTTACCTCCTGAAAATACAATTTTAATTAACAAGTCTTACCTCCTGTAAATACACAAACAAGTAAATAAAGTTAGTAAGCAAGTAAAACATAATTACCATTAGCCTGACCACAGAAAATCCATAACAACAAATAAAACTACTACCGCTTCTACTTCTACTAATGCTACTACTTTAATTCTACTTTTACTACTAATACTAAAACTACTACTACTAGTAGCAATAAATGATAATAGTAATAATATTAGCAAAAATAGTTAGTAATAATGATAAGGATGATGACAATCATATTAACTACGCTAACAATAATAATAAGATTGATGATGATGAGAATGATTATAAGTTTTAATTTCTTGTTTTTCATTATGAAACAAACTCTGTGACTACATTAATGTGTGTGGAAAGTGAATGAGATTAAACTGAGTGAATCAAACCTAAATAATCAGAAACTGCCTTCAAGTCTGCCTCCAGAATCCGGTCCACTTCTTGCTGTGTGTGCCGGCCCAAGCCCTGATCCCAGGCAGCCTTTCCCACTCTGCGACTGATGATCCACGTCATGAAGAAAGGAAACCCAAAGACTGTTTTCACCTGCGACTTGTCACCTGGATACACCCAGCGATAGAGAACCAGAGACCTGACAAACATTTAACTAAAACATTCAGTTTTCATCCTAATTATAAAACAAGAAAGTGTTGGGATGTAGTGAGTGGGTTACGCTCACAAGTCAGCAGAAAGTAATAATTTATCATAGACCTTCTCACAGACAGCAAACAACTAATAAAAGATAAAGTGGTAAGTTATTTGACTACAGCAGTAAATTTGTTTTTTTATGTTTCATTATGTTACAAATCCATTTTTTTTCTCTCTCTAATGATTCAGTGTTAAGAAAATCAAATATAAAATAAAAATAATAATAACTAATAATAATATCTATAAATAGATGTGATCTACTGTAAATGTGTGTTTATGTGTGTATAGATGTGTGTGTGTTTGTGTGACACATAGACAGACACAACTTCTAACTTTCAGTTACCAGAACAAAATCCACAGACAGAAACAAATATTTTATAAAACATATTACAATAGTTACTTATTCTATATAATATAATCAAATAGTTAATTATTAAGAAATATCAACAACAATATTATATATGAATTAATGTAATGTCAATTTTAATTATTCAGAAGTTTACTCATGTTGATACTAAATATGAAATAATTTTAATTATTCAGAATTGTTTACACATGTTGATACTAAATATGAAATAATTTTAATTATTCAGAATTGTTTACACATGTTTATAGTAAATATGAAATAATTTTAATTATTCAGAACTGTTTACACATGATGTGGTTACTAAATATGAAAAGTACTGATTTTATTTTTGAAATTTACCAATATATGGATCCCTCTTCCGCCATCTTCTCAAACGCACGTGCAACTGCACGCTGTTCTTTCGTGAGGTTTCTGTTGAGGTCGATGCCAAATTTACTGTTCAAGTATTCAATACACAGAGCAGAGTCAGCCACAACGTCGTCATTGTACTGTATCCACGGCGTATTTCCTTTAGATGACATTTTGAATGAGTGAACTGACTTGAAAAATACAACAACAAATATAAAATAAGAAATCACACACACACACACACACACACACTTTCACTTTCCTTTAGATGACATTTTGAATGAGTGAATCAACTTGAAAAAATATAATAAAAATATAAAACACAATAAGAAATCACACACAAACACACACACACACAGACACACACATTACACACACACAAATACACAGACACACACAAACATACACAGACACACACATTTAAGATAACACAGTTTTTAGTTGAGTAGTTTTGTCTGTCACCTGATAAGGTATTTTCGCCATTCTCAGGTAAGTTTCTAACTTGAGAGGGAAGGGTGACATGCTGGGAGCGTACGGACCACGCCCAATTTGACGCAGAATAACCACATCACGTGGGTTCGAATCCTCTGTACTGCTGAAAAATATATAAATAAATAAATAAATAAATAAATAAATAATAACAACAACAACAACAACAACAGAATAACAGTAATAGCAATAATAAGTTCTGTAGTTTCAAGTAGAAGTGTTTAATACAAGTCAACTGATTGACAGAGATTGAAAGAAGCATGCATGTGTATATGAATGAAAAATAAACAAAACACACACACACACACACACACACACACACACACACACACACACACACACACACACACACACAGTGGCGGACCTGCTCTTCTGGGGCTATGAAGTTTGAACAGTTGTGGGGGGAGGTCCTTCACCATCAGCAACAACGTCTGGCTAAACTATCTCTTATCATCTGTTATGGAAATGTTCCAAGCAGATTTTTAATTTTTTAAAAAACGTTCACGCATGACCGCTTCTGATTAACGTTTTGACGACAGTTTGGGATCAGGGGCTGTGAAGCTGAAACTTCGTTATTCACGAAACGCAGATCCGTCCCTGCACACACTGCGCGAGAAAAACGAAAACGAACTCAACGAGAAGAAAAGTGACTGCACCTTTTTCCGACGAGCTTGTTTACAGCAGCGATGACGACAGATGCAGCTACCACTCCGCCTGCAATGTACAGCGTCCTGTGAGTCGCGTCCAGCTGGCTGAAGGCGTCCATTGCTGAAAAGTGCAGCGTCGCTGATAACGTCGTGATACAATCTGCCTGCAGCCTCCGACCTTCACCTAGTTCTTATCTCTCGCGTCACTGCACGATTTGCTCTACCTGACACTGTGTTAACCTTTGACCCCTGACTGCCATTAACTATACAGTGAATAAAACACCATTACCACTGGTTCTGTTGATACTGCTATTTTACCACTACTGCTGCTACGCTGTCACTACTACCACAGCTACAACTACAGCCATGACTGCAGCTACTGATACTATTACTATTACAACCTCTACTTTTACTTTTGATGTAGGTACAGTGGAACCTGTTTTTAGCGGACACCTACAATGTACGGACACTTTTCTGTCCCGATTGTTTTTTTAACTGATAGGTCAGCGGTCACCCACTGAACGTGGACATCACTGTTTAAAATTATTATTCCATTCTAAAGGCAGAAAGTCATATCGATTTGAATTTATTTTCTCAATATGTTTTTTTTTTTTTTTTTTTTTTTTTCTTTTTATCGCCCGCAGACAATGTTGTGCTTGTCGAATCACGATAAATGCAGTCGTAAACCCATTTGATATATAACTTTATTAGTCAGTCATTCGACGTCATTTCATACATATTTATGTGTTAGCGGACTGCAAAGGTCGAAACGATGATGCGGCTGACACAAACCGGAGCTGCATGTGCATTTCAAACAGGTATTAAGCTGATCCGTCTCTGCACAGAATAACACTTTTTAATATCTGATCGCTGCATTAATATCTAAACGTGTGGAGTGGCGTCCTTGACCTGGATGATTGCAGTAACAAACAACTCCAGCATTTATAATCTTAGGTGATTTGCATTATGAATAAAACATGAATTATATACACTGCGAAGATATGTAGATGTGTATATGTGTGTGTGTGTGTGTGTGTGTGTGTGTGTGAATAACGATTGAATAAACTACTACTAATAATAATAACAGTAGTAGTAGTAGTAGTAGTAGTAACAACAAACAAAGAGAAAAGATCAATATGAAAATTTATTAAAATTAATATCCTTAACAAAACAATGTAATACATCCATAATTAAAATATAACACGTCAGTCTATATGACGTCATTATTAATGTTTAGTTACCTATTAGTTCAATGGCTGATTTACTATGACGACGTATGACCTTATTTCTATGACAACAGACGTATAACGTTATTAATAAATTAGTAATTGACCAATAAAATAACTACTAGCGACCCATGTAACAAATTACTACTAACAGTTATGGGTATCTGAATAATTACGTAAATACTAATGTAATGAGGTATGACGTTTGTCTATAATAAACAATTGAGCAAAAATGTTTTTATTGCAATCAGAAACTGATGTATAAATTTGCTATGACGCTGCGCAGACAGCTGTTATAAATGATGACATAATAATTAATTTGATATCGTACTCTATTTACTACAGTTGTTTATATATATATATGTATATATTTGTTCTGCTGTCTGGCCAGTCACGCTCAAATCAGCACTGCTGTACGTTTCACTGTTACACTGTAGAGATTTTACACAAGCGAACGACGTCATCATTTATTAATATCTTTTCACGGACGAATTATCTCCTCTCTAATTTCCGTCCTTGGTCCCACGCCACAGAAATTTCCTTTTGTAATTTTGTCCTCCCAGTCCGGCCAGAAATTCTCTTTTATTCTGTTACAGTACTCTATGAGATTGGGAAACTGTTCTGAAACACAATCATTCAGTGTTAAATACAGGTTTGTATTTCCTATCACTACTACTATTACTACTACTACCACTACTACTACTGCTGCTGCTGCTGCTGCTACTACTACTACTACTACTAATAATAATAATAATAATAATAATAATAATAACAACAACAACAACAATAACAAACAAATAAACAAATAAACAAACAAATAAATAAACAAATGAATAAACAAATAAGTAAATAAATAAATATAAATCTGCTGTCACTAATAACATGGGACCTGCGTTAGTTGCTACAGCGTCGCTAACATACTAACACAAACCACGAGCTTCAGCTATCATTTTGCTGTGTTAAATAACTTACTAACAGTCGTCTGCTCAAGCCACTAACTTACCAACGATCAGTTTGTGCGGCGTCAAACCAGACATGTGATAGACTGGCTGGCACAGGATTCCAAACAAACAACAGTCTACTTCACATGCCTTGTCTCCGAACAAAAACTTTTTAGTTCCTGGGAAAAAAAAAATATATAAAAAATAAAATAAAATAAAATAAAATAAAATAAATAAATAAATAAATAAATAAATAATAATAATAATAATAATAATAATAATAATAATAATAAAATATACAAAACATATTGCAAAAAATAATTACTGTAGCTCAAAAGAGATTTCTGTATACAAAAAGAACAACAATAAGAAAAATTAAATATAATAAAATCTATAAATAAAATATATAAACAATATGTATGTAAAATAACAGAGCAATTAAAACGTAATAAATTAATTTTGCAAACTAAATGAATGAAACACCAGGAAAATGTCGACAGTACTTTTTTTTTTTTTTTTTCATGTTGTGAGATTTTTGTCTGTTCTTACTTTTTGAGGGAAAGAAAACACAATCATGTTAATAAAATGATGATGATATTTCTGAACTTGATTTGTAAAAAATAATGATAATAATAAAATTAAACGAAAAAGTAAAATAATGAAAGAAAAATAAAAGAAAGAAAGAATGAATAATAAGAAAGAAAGAATGAAAAGAAGAAAGAAAAAAATAAAGTAAAAATAAAAAAATGTAGTAAAAAATAAAGAAATGAAATAAAACAAAAATAAAGAAAAGAAATAAAAATAAAAATAGAGAAACAAAAAGAAAAGAAGGAAGGAAGGAGAAAAGGAGGAAGGAAGGAAGGAGGAAGGAAGGAAGGAAGGACGAAAGGAAGGAAGGAAGGTAGGAAGGAAGGAGGAAGGAGAAAAGGAGGAAAAAAAGGAAGGAAGGAAGGAGAAAAGGAGGAAGGAAGGAAGGAGAAAAGGAGGAAGGAAGGAAGGGGAGAAAAGGAGGAAGGAAGGAAGGAAGGAGAAAAGGAGGAAGGAAGGAAGGAAGGAGGAGGAGGTTGGTTCACCCAGGTACTCGGACACGGATCTCAGAAGGAAGGAAGGAAGGAAGGAAGATAGGAAGGAAGGAAGATAGGAAGGAAGGAGGGAGGAGGAGGTTGGTTCACCCAGGTACTCGGACACGGCTCTCAGAAGAAAGGAAGGAAGGAAAATAGGAAGGAGGGTGGGAGGAGGTTGGTTCACCCAGGTACTCGGACACGGCTCTCAGAAGGAAGGAAGGAAGGAAGGAGGGAAGGAAGGAGGTTGTTTCACCCAGGTACTCGGACACGGCTCTCAGAAGGAAGGAAGGAAGGAAGGAAGGAAGGAAGGAAGGAAGGAAGGAAGGAAGGAGGAAGGAAGGAGGTTTCACCCAGGAACTCGGACACGGCTCTCAGAAGGAAGGAAGGAAGTAGGGAAGGAAGGAAGGAAGGAGGTTTCACCCAGGAACTCGGACACGGCTCTCAGGTCGCACTCTGTGATGCTGTCCACCTCCGCGCGGCTGTGTCGGCCCGTGCCCTGGGCCCAGCTCATTTCCTTCATGCTGCGTCGTATCTTCCACTCCATCCACCACGGCATCCGAAACACGGCGGTGACGATAGACGTGTCGACCGGGTAGATCCAGCGGTACATCAGCAACGACCTGCACACACAGACAGACAGACAGAATGAACAGCTACATCAGTAATCACCTGTCTTCGTTATTGTTGTTACCGGGTTTTGTTAAGTTTTTCAAAAATTATTTAAAAAAATAAAAACATAAAAAAATAATATTAACAAACAGTGATGGAAGTGGAGGGGTGATGGTATGAGACTGTCCACTGATTTCTGGTGTCCAGTTTATGTCCAGTTTGTGAACTAATTAATGGCGTTTATCAGATATAGCCTTTATCAGTTTTACAGCAGTTAGAATTAACTTGTTTATTTTTTCTACAATTGTTCAATTTACAAATTTCACCCAAGTCAAAAAACAGTTCATACATTACCTTATATAAAAAAAAAAATTATATATAAACAAAAATATAAATAAATAAAACAATAGTCTTTCTTTACAGAGTAAACAAATATTTAACCGATAACAATTTTTTATTATTATTATTATTATTAGAAAGATATGAAATAAATAAGTACTAATAATATAAACTATTAGTACTAAGACCATTACAACAACAACAACAACAACAACAACAACAACAACAGCAGCTACTGCTGCTACTACTACTACTACTACTACTACTACTACTACTACTACTACTACTACTACTACTACTACTACTACTACTACTACTACTACTACTACTACTACTACTACTACTACTATAATAATAATAATATTTATTTTAAAAACTTCACCCACCCTAGTTCCAAAGTGTGTTTACGTACGAGCAGCTAGACAACTATACAAACTAACCAATCATGCAAAACTTAGCTGATGACAATGAAAGAAAGAAAGAATGAATGAATGAATGAATGAATAAATATGAAAGAAACAAACATATAAATACAGAGTTAAATAAATAGGTATATATACATAGACAAACAAACAAACAAATAAACAAACAAAAATAAATAAAAAATAAATAAATAAATAAATAAATAAACAAATAAATAAACAAATAAACAAACAAACAAACAAACAAACAAATAAATAAACAAACAAACAAACAAACAAACAAACAAATAAACAAACAAACAAACAAACAAACAAATAAACAAATAAATAAGGAGGTTGTCTAAAGACGCCTATGCTAACAACTTGAAGTGACGTGAACACGTGGTCAGTTTACCAGTACAGACCCTCCTCTGCCAGCCTCTCAAACGCCCTGGCCACGCCCTTTTCTTCTTTAGTCAGAGACGAGTTTAAATCCACTCCAAACTTCTCGTTTAAGTATTTTATACAGAACCCTGAGTCAGCCACGACGTCGTCGTTGTACTGTATCCACGGCGTCTTCTTCTTCGTTGACATTCGAAATGAATGAACACTCTGATAAAAAGAGTATATAACATAATTATAGCAGCAGTAGTAGCAGTAGTAGTAGTAGTAACAGCAGCAGTTTAAAAATACATACATAAAAATACATCTCTCTCACACATATACGACCGTCTATTTACAAATAAATCTCTCTCTCTCTCTCTCTCTCTCTCTCTCTCTCTCTCTCTCTCTCTCTCTCTCTCTCTCACTCTCTCTCTCACGCACGCATACGATGTACCTGATATGGTATTTTAGCCATCCTCAAGTACGTCTCAAGTTTGAGAGGGAACGGAGACAAGCTGGGGGCGTACCCGCCACGCCCAATCTGATGCAGTATGACAATGTCACGTGGGTTTGAGTCTTGACACTGATTCCTGATTTAAGAAAAAAAAAAGTGGAAATATAACAATAACAACAACTACTACAATAATAACGTTTCAGGAGCAATCGCTCAAACGCATCCCCAATTCGAAATTTTTTATTTTTTATATTTATTTCTTTTTAATCTGACAACACAGGCTGAGTCGTTCATAAAAAAAAAAGTATAAAAGTAATAAAGACTTACTCGTTGAATAAAAATTTCTTCACAGCTACAACAATGACAACGGCTGTGACACATCCCGCTGCTATGAACAACGTATTCTGCACAGATTCCGTGTCGTAAAGAGTTTTAATATCGGCCATGACGCTCGAACTGGAGTTAGCGTGAAACACAAAGAGACGGGCGCCATCGAGCGACTGCTCAGTAGTATGATGAGTACAACACGTCAAACCGTTTTAACCTTTCGAAAAGTAATAAATAAATAAATAAATAAATAAATAAAAGCGAGGTAAAACATACACACATACAACGACAACAATAACTATAACAACAACAACAACAATAATAATAACGCAATACGATTATTACTACTATTACTAGTTTTATTATTATTACAATTACAGTCACTAATACTAATACTATTACTACAACTACTACTGCTATTACTAGTAGTATTGCTATTAGTATTGCTACTACCGCTACCACTACAACTACTGCTGCTTCTAATACTGCTACAACCACTATTACTGTTATAGCTAGTATCGCTACCAATAATACTAATAATGAATGAGCTGTTTGTTTGTTTGTTTACTGTTTCACTACTTTATATAATTATAAGCCTCGTTAGCATTTGTCAATTATTATTAATTTCAGTATATATAATAACGAGTATTATATCAAATCACGTGTTAGTGATTACATTGTTTTGTTTTTCTGTGTTCTAACATAGTAATAGCCACACAAAAAGACAAACACACAAACAGACACATAAAGAAATAAATAAATGTAAACCTGACATGGAGACATACATACACATATAAACATACATACATAAACTAGACATACTGAAACAAACAGACATAGAAAGACATATAAACATACAGAAACATTCAAAGTCATACAGGCATACATAGACATACAGACACATACAGACATACACAGATACAGACACATACACACATACACATACAGACACACATACACACACACATACAGACAGAGACATTCAGACAGACATACATACAGACATACAGATATACATACAGGCATATATACAGATATACAGATATACAGAGACATACAGAGACATACAGATATATACAAACACATACAGATATCCAGAGATATACAAACACACATACAGATATCCAGAGATATACAGACACATACAGAGACATACAGAGACATACAGACATACAGACACATACAGAGACATACAGACACATACAGGACATACAGACACATACAGATATACAGAGACATACAGATATATAGACAGACACATACAGATACAGACATACAGATGACAGAGACATACAGACACATACAGATACAGACACATACAGGCATACAGACACATACACAGATGACACAGACACATACAGACATACAGACACATACAGATATACAGACATACAGACATACAGACACATATACAGATATACAGAGACATACAGACATATACAGACATACAGAGACATACAGACACATACAGAGACATACAGACACATACAGACACATACACAGAGACATACAGACACATACAGAGACATACAGACACATACAGATATACAGAGACATACAGACATATACAGACACATACAGACATACAGAGATATACAGAGACATATATACAGACATACAGACACAGACATACAGACACATACAGATATACAGATATACAGATATACAGAGACATACAGACACATACAGAGACATACAGACATACAGAGACATACGCAAGGACATAGACACATGCAGACAGATTCCTAACGTCAGAGTTTAGACATTTGTTCGACATACAGACTTTGTTCTTTGATAAACACTGTCATCTTGACAGACTTTATCAAAATACGCTAGTCACAAATACACACATTTTATAGTCACATGGTAATCATTAGATATAAATACACACCAGACACATACAGCTGTAACACCAAGTAATCACTAGTTACAAATAAACATATATATATATATATATATATATATATCAGCTCTCTCTCTCTCTCTCTCTCTCTTTCTCTCTCTCTCTCTCCTCACACACACACACACAAACATGTTCAATGTATTCACACACACATACAAACATGTTCAATAACATACAGACATACTAACATACGTACATACGCAGAAACACATTCACAGATACTCACGTTTTAATAGGATGATACTTAGAAAGGGCTTTTAAAAAGGTTATCTCAAGTTGTATTGCGTGTCGCGCCTATACGCAATAAACCTGTGATTCAGAGATTAAAATAAAGGACACGTGATGTTATTTATACTCAGCCTGTTGAGCTGATTGACGTGAATTACTCTCACATGTTGGTTTTGTGATACGAAACTAGGTCAAGTGCACTCAGAACTGTAGCACACCTGTATTTTACCTGAGTTTCACCTGTAAGTTACTTCTGTTTTACCTGAATGCTGCCCGTGTCGTACTGAGTCACCGTCACGTTTAAAATGAATGGCGTCGTTTAGACAACAGGACGCAAGAACGACACAACACTGTGATTAGTTGATGTGGACGTGAGACATGGCGTCGTTTGGTTTGATTGTTTTGTGTGGATTACCTTGTGTTCTCAGTACGTTCAGCCGCACAGGTAAGAATAGTCAACATGTGTGTGTGTGTGTGTGTGCGTGTTACACCACAGTGTTAACTCACGCATACACGGCAGGGTGATAATTCCTTCGTTTTTACAGCGAACTAGACTTGCTTCGCGTCACTCCGATCACTGCGTCTGTTACACTTTCTTCAGTTCACATTTCTGTTCGTTTAATTCACATTTTTCTCGCTTATCAGGAAGGAATTTTATTCTGAACTACTATGAATGTAATTATCTCAATAAAATCAGACCAAAATTAATACGTGACTAAAACGAATATCGGTGTTTTGTTTTACTATCTGCACTATTACTAGTATGAGAAGTACTAACATTCTAACTATCATTTGTACCAACAAAAAGAATGAAAAGTAATAATTGTTGTTGTGGTGATGGTATTAGTAATAATAATGAAATAGTAATAGTAGTATTAGAGTACTAGTGATAGTAGTAGCAATGCGAAATTAGTATAACTATTAGTACTAGTACTAGTAATAATACGAGACTAGTAAAAGCCCTAACTCAAGATATAATTAATACTGTTTTTCTTCTAAATTCATTATCTACATCATCATCATTAGTATTATTATTATTGTTGTTATTATTGTTATTATTATTACTACCACTATTGTTGTTGTTGTTATTATTAATATTTCAATTATTATTATTATTATTATTATTATTATTATTATTATTATTATTATTATTATTATTATTATTATTATTATTATTATTATTATTATTATTATTATTATTATTATTATTGCTGTTGTTGTTTAAATACACTGATTCTTGTCAGTCTGAACATAATTCTTTTCCCCTCTACCGTGTTTTTTTGTGTATCGTGTTTTTGTGTATCGTGTTTTTGTGTATCCTGTTTCTGTCGGTTTTGTTTCTGTAATTTTGTTGAGTCACTCTGCTCTTGCTCATAGTTTGAACTGACAGACAAAATGACTACATCCTGGTCTCAATAAAACCTTATTTTACATATCACTGTGAACATAAAACAAAAAATATATTTTTGTTTCAATAAAACGTGTAATTGCTTATATTTCATATTTGAGTGAAATATTAAATTAATTGAAAATATAAAAAATTAAATATATTATTTAAAAATTCAGATAAACGAATCTCTGTTAGTGTACTATTAGTAGTAGTAGTAGTAGTAGTAGTAGTAGTAGTAGTAGTAGTAGTAGTAGTAGTAGTAGTAGTAGTAGTAGTAGTAGTAGTAGTAGTAGTAGTAATAGTAGTAGTAGTAACAGCAGCAGTAGTAGTATAAGCAGTAGTAGCAGTAGTTGTACCACTACTATTAATAAATCATCATCATCATCATCAACATTATTATTATTGTTGGTATTGAGGTTATTATAAATACTGATATAACATTACTGAGTGATATTTAAAAACTGTTATACCCATATAGCACAGATCTACCAGTCTATACCTGTGTGTGTGTCTCTGTGTGTGTATGTTTCTCTCTCTGTGTGTATGTGTGTGTGTGTGTGTGTGTGTGTGTGTGTGTGTGTGTGTGTGTGTGTGTGTGTGTGTGTGTGTGTGTGTGTGTGTGTGTGTGTGTGTGTGTGTGTAACACATCTTAATTGGACACGCCAGTTGTTCCATTTCTGTAATTTTATTGCTCACCCTTACTAACTGGTGTTCTGTCACTATAATTGATGCACTTTTGTTAAACAGTATTTTGTCCACAGTTTGAAAGCACATTCAGTCACGCTTTACACACGAAATGTCCCAGAAAGCACTCCACAGCAAGCTGACAAGTAGGAAGCCGTGTCCTGGGTACACGTGACGTACTCCAATCCCAGCAGGAAGAGCTTGTGCTTGTGTTCTGGTAGTATTGCAATCGCTATTCCGGCTCACCTCTGCTTTTCACTGCTGCGACGGACACGCCCGCCGACCTGTCAGAAAGTGTCACCCTCGTACACGTGCTTCACAACAGCTTGATCTGATTAGCACGTTCATTTTTTTCACATCACTTCACTTCAAAGCTCGTTAAGGTTTATCTCGTTAATTGCCCCCCACTGTTTTCACACATCTCATTATCCCCATGCGTCTAAATTGGCCTTAATTGCTCACGCCAGTTTTCCCATTTCTGGAAGCGGATTAGAACACTTCATCCGTTTACCTAATCTGGAGACTGCCTGTTATGGGAACATACCGTGTGTGGGGGTGTGGTGTGTGTGTGGATATATATAACATAACTAAGTGAGATATAAAATCTATTATAGAATACCCATGTAACACAGATCTACCAGTCTATAGCTGTGTGTGTGTGTGTCTGTGTGTGTGTGTGACTGTGTGTGTGGATATAACATAACTGAGATATAAAATCTATTACAGAATGTGTGTGTGATCTGACTGTGTGTGTGTGTGTGTGTGTGTGTGTGTGTGTGTGTGTGTGTGTGTGTGTGTGTGTGTGATATAACAAAACTGAGATATAAAATCTATTACAGAATACCCATGTAACACAGATCTACCAGTCTATGACAGAGCAAGGAATCTGACATCTCCAGGATACCCACAGGACTACAACAGGTATGTCTGTGTGACGTCATGTGTGTATAACAGGTATGTGTGTGTGACGTCATGTATAACAGGTATGTGTGTGACGTCACACAGCGGGTTGTATACAAAAGTATTATACATTAATGTGACCTGTTACGTATATTAAATATTAGAATAACGAAGAATTTAAAAGCGTTTTACTTTAAAATTACTTCTGTGTTAAATTTTAGTGTTAATTAAAATACATCATTTTATTGTACATATCGGACAATCATGTTATTATTATAGTTAGCATTTGTAAATGTAATGTGTTATTATTGTTTAGTAGTAGCAGCAGCAGCAGGAACAGTAGTAGTAGTAATAGTAGTAGTGACAGCAGATCAGTAGTAGCAGTACTTGAAGTAGTAGTAGTAGTAATAGTAGTAGTAGTAGTAGCAGCAGTACCTGAAGTACTTGAAGTAGTGGTAGTAGTGGTATCTTCTTGTTTTTGTTACAGAAACACGGAGTGTTGGTGGCGACTGCAGGCTGACAGAGGTGACGTTGTACACGTGCACGCCGTCGACGTGGATCTGGATCCTTACCCGACAACGGGGACAGACAAACACACAGTGCTGCTGTACGACGGTGCGCAGTTTGTCGTGTTCGTGTGTAATTTCAATGTGTGTGTATGAGTGTGTGTATATGTGTGTGTATGAATTTGTGTGTATGTCTGTACGTGTGTGTATATCTGTGTGTATGTGTGTATGTGTGTATGTGTATATCTGTGTGTAATTTCAATGTGTGTATGTGTATATCTGTGTGTGTATATCTGTGTAATATCTGTGTGTG
>CM022678.1:866893-922300 GCA_012295275.1 Chrysomallon squamiferum
AGTTTGTTACATTGTGATTAATACACTGGTGGAAATTATTATTATTATTGCTTTAATACTGCAAAGTACTTAGCGAATTTGTAGAAGAGTGCGGGTATAAACGGTATTATTTGATAGAGAATTAAAATGACAAATATATATCAAAGGGATGAACAGATATTTGTATTTTCAGCTTGCACGGGAGAATATGTTGAAGAAATTTTTGCTGATTCTAAATTTCGTTTTCTGCAGTCGCCAGATTATCCTCTGAATTATCCAGAGTAAGTCGACACTTTGTAAACATTCTTATGTGTTGGTGTTATTTGGTTGTTGTTGCTTTTTATGTCGTTGTCGCTGTTGTTATTTATCGTAATTTCGTTTTCGTTGTTGTTATTTTGTCATTGTTGCTGCTCTTGTTTTGTTTTTGTGTGTCTTATTTAATTGTTGTTTTCGATGTTATTTAGTTCTTGTTTTGCTTTCATTCCTTTCGTTGTTGCTGCTGCGATGTTGTTGACGTTGTTGTTGCTGTTATTTCTTTGCTCTTCATTTTGTTGTTATTTCGTTGTTGTTGCTGCTGATGTTGTTATCACTTCATTGCTGCTGTTGTTGCTATTATTCTGTGTGGTTGTTGCTGTTGCTATTATTATTATGTGTGGCTGTTGCTGTTGCTATTATTCTGTGTGGTTGTTGCTGTTGCTATTATTATGTGTGGCTGTTGCTGTTACGTGTTTTCTAGCCAGTTGTTTGATGACGTGTGGACTATTTCAGTAACTACGCGTGTCGCTGGCGGATTTCTTCAAACTCGACATTCGTCGTTGAGGTCATCACGCTGACCTTTCACCTCGAGAACACACAGGGCTGCAAATACGACTACCTGGAAATACGCGATGGTAAATACCAGCGTGAAATAACGTTACAATATCACACACACACACATTTATAAATACGTTATTATATTCATACTGCTGTTGCTTTTTTACTTGTTGTTGTTATTATTATTATTATTATTATTATTATTATTATTATTATTATTATATTTGGTGTTATTATTATCGCAATTATTATGATTACTATTATTGTTATTATTATTATTACTACTACTACTACTACTACTACTACTACTATTACTAGGATATTCAGAAGAGAATGCACTGTTGGGAAGATTCTGTGGTTTGTCTAAACCTGCACTACACAGCTCGGGACCACACCTGTTTATCAAATTTCACAGCGACAACAGCAACAACTTCGCCGGCTTCAGACTGCAGTACCGAGCTACTGAAACACGTGAACGTTAGTGTACTTTTACAGTTTTAACTTACTAAACCTTCGTTTCTACACTGCCAGTCTAATTTTTATTCTCGCCTATTCTTAGTCCCTTTGTCTCTCTGTCTCTTTCTGTTTATTTTACCCCCCCCCTCTATATCTCTCTCTCTCTCATATTTTGACGACTTTTATATATATAAAAAACAAACACTAATATGACGACTATGGTTGTAGTTAGTGAATGCTTTAGTCGTTTTTATCAACTACAAACATAAACATCACATTGATCCTTTTTTTTTATTTAATTGTAAGTTTGTTTTGTGCTTGTAGCCAGCTCAGCAGACGCGGTCAACCTGACGACTGTCATGTCCAGTACGATCTCTCTGCTCGTCTTTCTCGCGATCGCGCTCACTGTCTTGTTCTGTCTGATGAGGATGAAGAGGAAGCGGGAGAGTGGACGTCGAGCTGACGTCGTCGCTGACAGAGGACTGGACAGAACGTTCTGGGAACGCTGTGATCACCAGCACCACACCGTCCAGCCAACGCCTTTCATCATTTCCCCTCCTCCGTACGAGTTAGTGGTTAGTGACACGAGATTCGGTCTTCCCTTGGACGACCCCCCACCGTACAGCCCTGCCGAGTTCACCGTCGTTGACAAGGATCACTGTGACAACGTGATGAAGACGTCGAGCTCAGACACGGCACCAGAAGAACCACCAAGACCCTCCGCGTCACAGCAACAACTGACACAGTCACGTGATGTTCTAACTTTGTCTCAAATAAATGTGGCTAATTCTGGCTTAGGCAGCGATTCGGGAAATGGGTCACGTGTCGTCAGTCCGCGTGCTAGCTCGTGCAGAGACAGTCCCAGCGAAACAGCACACGTGTCTTCTTCTGGAGAAATACGCGCTGGACGCCAGTCGAGTCATCTCAACACCGAGATGAACTCCAGAACACTGCGACCTGGCTGTATCGAGACAGACGTGTAGTGACGTCATACACATACGTACGTACACGTACACACACACACACACACACACACACACACAAAATAATTACACATATGGTATTAAAATCATACATCAAACGTACTGAATTAAGTTAGCCACACACAACGGCAAACGTAGACATAATACTAAACATCCGCTTCAGTGCGCATGCGTGCTTAGTTTTATTGTTACACCTCCTGTGTGATTTGTAAAATAACTGACACATACTAAATCACAGATGCATTAACATAATGTATTTAGTAACATTTTAGCACGCTAACCAATAATGTATTTGTGACGTCATTTAAATAAAATACATATGAGCAAACTATTTTTTTAATACTAACCACAAAAACGTTTGAACAATTTTTAGATTATTTTTAACCCTGTAGTGTGTCTGGGTTTGCTCCATATTATTCCAGATAATGTTTGTTTCAGAAAGAAACATCGTGTGTAGATAGTTATAGGAAAAACGAGCTGTATGTATGCGGTTGTGTTTGTGATATTCCGGTATAGTGAAAACATTCCACAGTATACTTTTATATGTTGGTTTATCTGTACGCAAAATTATAGATATCTTTGTATCATTATAACTGAAATTAGCATGATTAATATTACATTTCCTGATTTGAAAACGACCAATGAAAGGACAACGTTGTTTATTTTTCACAAATTAAATAAACAAATACGTAAATAAATATTACAACTGTGTCTGTTTTGTTGATTTTCAGAGTAATCATTTACTAACACATCTTTACTTTCTTCTGTAGTCATCTCGTTTCTGAGTTTCTCACAGCCTGTTAGTATATCACAACCTGTCTGTTAGTATATCACAACCTGTTAGTATCACACAACCTGACTGTTAGTATATCACAACCTGTTAGTATCACACAACCTGACTGTTAGTATATCACAACCTGTTAGTATCATACCTGTTAGTATATCACAACCTGTTAGTATCACACAACCTGACTGTTAGTATATCACAACCTGAGTTAGTATTTCACAACGTGACTGTATCTCACAACCTGTTAGTATCACACAACCTGTCTTTAGTATTTCACAACACTGTATCTCACCCTGTTAGTATATCACAACCTGTTAGTATCTTTAGTATCAAACATGACAAAACAACCTGACTGTTAGTCACAACCTGTTAGTATCTCATGTAATAAATAAAACATTTACTAATACGGAACAATTTTACAAAATAAAAAATATATATCAAAAATTTTGCATACAACATTAAAACATAACTTTAATTTTCACACATGAACAGTCTAATAGCAACACAAGTAATAATCAAGTCATCATGAATAATATAACAAAACTGATTTAAAAACTGTCTTGACTTTTCACTGACTGAATAACCTGATCAAAATTAACATCAGTATTAGTATTGTTGTATTATTATTGGAAACAAAAATATCTTAACATATTTTTGAACTGAATTGTGCAATAAATCCCCCAAAGTGTTTCAGTGAAAATTTCATAAACATACACAGAATTAGTTCTTATGTACAAATACAACACACACAGCACATTTGAAGAAAAAGGAAAAACTATACAATGTTAATACAATATTTGTGTAGAAACAAAAACTACACCAAACATTAATACACTATTTGAATAGATATAATAGACTATAAAATATGATAATACAATATTTGTGTAGAAACAAAAACTACACCAAACATTATTACGATATTTGAATAAATACAGTAGATTAATACAGTATTCATATAGAAGGCAAAAAAAAAAACCATACAGTAACACAATATCTGAATAGAAACAATTTACAGTATCTAGATACACACCAGACTACACAGCAATATAGTTACACACACTTACACTGAAACAATATCACATTAAGAATCATTAAAAATGAACCTGTTCAAGCTGAAACAACATAAGTAGTCAAGGTATTTCAGCATGAAGTAGAAAATCAAGGATCTTTGTATCACAGAAATTAGATACAAAATTTACATTTCTTCACAACAGTTATTTTGTTTATTATGAACATCAATTTAATTGAAAGATATTATTTCTGCCGAATTCTAAAATACTTTCAGCAGGTAATCTTCCACTTAAAAGTGACAGTCTGTCTGTGTACATGAAGTATTAAATTGAAAAGTTCAGGGATTTTATATCAAAATGTATTTATCTGTTACTATCTTTAGCATCATGCTTCTGCAAATACAAAACCTAATCCATTTTGTTACGATGAAATCTTCAAGTCTTAGCTTTATCAAGAGGAGTTTCACCAATGGAAATAACAATATTTATATCAACACCTTTTTCAGCTGCTAGGTGTAAAATAGAATTGTTATCATTGTCTGTTAAATTAGGATCAGCATCATGTTCCAATAAATACAAAACTATTTTATTCTGTTTATAGTTCATGTGAGAAGAGGAGTTTCACCAGAACTGTTTTTAATGTTTACATCAGCATCTTTTTCAATCAGTGCTGTCACAATTTCTGTATTTCCTTGTTTAGCTGCTAAGTGTAAAACAGAATTGTTATCATTGTCTGTTAAATTAGGATTAGCTCCATTTTTCAGTAAATACAATGCAACTTCGCTATAACGAGAGGACACAGCCTCAAGTTCGTCAGAATGGCATTCATAGTAATTCAAAACTGTAAAAAGAGGAGTTTCACCTCTACTGTTTTTAATGTTTACATCAACACCTTTTTCAATCAGTGTTGTCACAATTTCTATATTTCCTTGTTCAGCTGCTAAGTGTAAAACAGAATTGCTATCACTGTCTGTTAAAATAGGATCAGCTTCATGGTCTAGTAAATACAAAACTACACTGTTCGCATTAGAGTTCACACCTGTAATAAGAGGAGTTTCACCTTTCAAGTTTCTAATGTTAACTTCCACACCTTTTTTAATCAGTGCTGTCACAATTTCTAGATTTTGACGTTCAGCTGCTATGTGTAAGACAGTATTGTGATATATGTCTGCTGAATTAGGATCAGCTCCATGTTCTAGTAAATACAAGACTACTTTGTTCTTATGGGAGTTCAAAGCTGTAATAAGAGGAGTTTCATCTTTATTGTTTTTAAGATTCACTTCAATACCTTTTTCAATCAGTACTGTCACAATGTCTACATTTCCATGTTTAGCTGCTTCATGTAAAACAGAATTCGTTTTGTCGGTTAAATTAGTATCAGCTCCTTGTTTCAGTAAGTATAAAGCTATTTCTGGTCTGCTATAGCATAAGGATAAAAAAAGAGGAGTTTGACCTTCAGTGTTAATTACATTTATTTGAACACCTTTTTTTACTACTTTTTTTACTACTTCTTTTACCACTTTTATGTCAATTTGAGATGCTATGTGCAATGCCGAATTGTTTTGTTTATCTGTTATATTAGTATCAGCACCATTTTGCAGTAACAACAAAGCTATTTCCTTTCTGAGCCTCACTGCTTTTGCAGCTTCATGAAGTGCAGTTTCTCCCTGACTGTTTACAGCATTAACATCAGCATTTCTCTCTATCAGTGATTTTAACATATCTAAGTCACCACGCAGAACTGAAATGTGGAGAGGTGAGTCTGAAGGCAACAGTTTTAATTTAGTTTCCTCTTCAAACAATTCAGTCAATTTCAGGTTAACAGCTACATTCACATTAGGATCAGCTCCTTTATCAAGTAGACACTGAACAACATCTACTCTGTTAAACATCACTGCTACTTTCAGTACTTCACCTTTCTTCCAGTTGTTCTCATCTGTATCATTACCTATGTGGTCAATGAGAAAATTCACTGTGTCAGTAGATCCCCACATTGCTGCTGCTAAAAGTACTTTATCTCTGTTCTCATCATTTATACAATCAGGTTTGAGTTTCACTATTTCTTTTATAACACTTGAAGTACTCTGACCAGCAGCAATGACAGCAATGTCTTTAGTTTTGTTTATTATATCAAAGTTAACCAGTTTCTTAAACAGACGGCTTACATCAACAACTTTAGAAGTCTCTGAGTTCTCCAAATACTTGCCATCTGCCTCGTAACTGGATTTAAGTCTTACTTGTCTGTGGAATCTAACCAATAACAGTTTCACAGCTTCTTCTTTCATTTCACTGTTCTGTTTCTCATTGTTTATCATGTCAGCTAACAGACAGGCAATGTTCATGTTACCTGAATAAACAGAAACAAGTAACAGATGTAAATAGTTCTTCAAGTTCATCTCTTTTTTATATAGTAACAGATCTTTCAGTATGGTAGCACTGTCTGTTTTTGAACAAGCAGCTGCACTGAATGTATCAAATGTTGGAATAACACCTGATTCTAGCAACATTCTCACAACATCTTCATCACCAAACAAACAAGAAATATCCAAAAGTTCTTTCATTACAGATGTTAGTTTCATGTTACACAGATTTGATGTGAAAAATCTTGACAATGTTCTTAGTCCATTCACAACACACTCACTTGTAACATATGATGAATCTACAGACTTTTCTTCAACTTCTAAGTACCATTTGTGACTAGAATGAAATTCTGAATCACGGTCAAGAAGACATAAAATACAGCTAAATATTTCATCAGCTGCTTCTGCATGTACACATGATGTATAAAAATATTGATTCTGATCTTGTCTGTATAGTTCTTGATGCAGTATTTCAGACAACCTACCATAAAATACCTTTTCCTGCATGAGGTATTTTAAAAAGTCTTCATCTTTCAGTGATGGATGTGAAATAATTCCTTTGAAATTGTCTGATGCCAGCAGGTCAGTGAATCTGCGAGCAAGAACATCAAAGCAGTCAGGTTTCACAGTCATTGTAATGTGACTTTTGTTAGACACTCCAGGTGTCACAACATATTCTAACAACATGGAGACAGGACACTTTTCTAGCAATTCTGCTGCTTTCTCTGGAAACTGTGATGAAAACATCAGAAACAAAGAGTCAAACACTGACTGGTGAATAAATGTGTATTTATTGTCACAACACTTCAAATAGGTACCACACAGTACATCAGCTGTTTCCTTGATATCTGTAAGATTAGTGTTTTTTACACTCAGACAGACTTGCTCCAGCAAGTTTATTAATTTCATTATGTCACTGTTGGTGTCACTTTCAAAAGGGTCCAGTGAATCAATGCTGAGACTGCCTTGTTTGAACATGATCAGCAGTAGAACCAAGTAATTAATCTGTGAAGATTTGTCAGTTTTCAAATTTTCCAGCTCTTCTTTGAGATATTCTACAGGTTTCTTAAAAAACTCGACTCCTCTTTTCTGTGCATCACTTAAATTAACATAATACACACACATCTGAGGAAATCCTAACTGTGTACATGAATTGTAAATGACAGCCTTTTTATCAGTTTCATCCATTTTAACATCCTTTTGTTCAAGATATTTGTTTAGAATTTTTTCCTTTTCATCATCATCCAGACAACAGTCATCATTCTGCAGATCAAGAACATGTTTCTCATTAAAGAGGTCAAATTCCTTCAAACTAATTTCAGTTTCTGAAAATATTTTTTTTCTCAAAGTAATAATACATTTCAAAGAACCATCCTGAACAAGATTCCAGATCACTGGAAATTTCTGTTCCCATGAGTCTATAAAATCTGAAACAAGATTAGTCTTACCATATATATCATCAATGAGAACAACACATTTCTTATTTCTAAATAGAGAGATGTCACTGAATTCATAGTGGTGAGTCAGCAAGTAAGATTCTCTTTTTTCTTCATTTTCTATCTCTCTCATCATACTCAAAGCCAGAGTTGTCTTTCCTGAACCTGGACATCCTACTACAATCACAACACCATGCTTCTTCAAAAGTGCAACACCTCTTTCTTCTGCTCTTGTTTTAACATAGACATTTCTGTCAACTGAATTTAACTGTGACCTGGTAGACTCTGTACAACAACATTAAAAATGTAACATCTATTATTAATTGTTTTGAACATATTTGACTATTTAAATATCAATGATATAACTTTTTACATTATCAGATGTGAAGTTTTAGAAAAAAGAATGCAATAGTTAGTTGTCATAATTTTAGTTCATCAAAATTTAATGACAATAGGAAAATGTCACATCTATAGATGGTGTAAAAGTAACAAGATGATTATCTTGTTATTTATAAATGTTTTTGAAAACTACACAAATAATAATAATAATAATAATAATAATAATACCTTTGACATTAGATGCTTG
The DNA here is from genome assembly GCA_012295275.1 of Chrysomallon squamiferum. Classification (NCBI taxonomy): domain Eukaryota; kingdom Metazoa; phylum Mollusca; class Gastropoda; order Neomphalida; family Peltospiridae; genus Chrysomallon; species Chrysomallon squamiferum. The sequence continues at coordinate 875,304 of CM022678.1, forward strand.
TCCATCACTCTTTGCTGAAATAATATAAAAATAAAACAAGTTTATGTTATTGATGATGAGTAAAAGAGAATAAGTTATCTTTACAATTACTCTGCAAATTATTCTTATCACTGATATTATTTAGTTATTGTTATTTTTTATATTATTTTTATTATTATTGTATGTTTATAGTATTATGTTTGTGTGTATGTGTATGTTTCTATGTATTATATCTCTGTATGTTCATGATTCAATGTATTATGGATTATGTTCATATTTCTATGTATTATGTATGTTTGTGGGAATGTATGTGCATGTTTCTATGTATCGTGTCTGTGTATGTTCATGTTTCTATGTATCATGTTTGTTTGTGTGTGTATGTGCATGTTTCTCTGTATTGTGTTTGTGTGTATGTATGTGCATGTTTCTATGTATCATGTTTGTTTGTGTGTGTATGTATGTGCATGTTTCTATATATTATGCCTGTGTGTGCATCTTCATGCTTTTATGTATTATTTCTGTGTGCATGTTTCTATGTTGTTCAGTTACACTGACAGAAATGTACTAATGTCTACTGTGATGTGTATTCTGTTATTTGTTAACACATAGAGAGATGAAAGCTTTCAGTTTTTAACTTACTGATTTTAATAACTTGATTTCCCAACGCAACATTCCTGTTATTAGATAGATTCTGGTAATTCAGAACTGTGCTGATATTTACATTGTGTTCTACCACTGGTTGTATTCTTCCAGTACCTTTGTCAACTGAGTGAAAGAAATTATCTAAATTCACAATTTATAAATATAATTTTGAGAAGCATTTTCATCTGCATGTAGAGATATGACAGTGTATAGTGTTTATACAGTCTGTCCGAACAGTATTTCTGAACATAATAATAAAATTATATCCTCTAAAAAAATGTGTTTAATATTGTTAACTAATTATGCATAAAACAATCTAACAAAAACCAGACCAAAATCTTTAACTTGTTAAATTGTTATGAATATAAAACAAAAATATGAACTTTACAAAGCATAACAAATTAACAAAAATATGTTAAAAAGTAGACAGGAATTGAAATACTTCATTATTAAACTTTTAAAGATATAAAAAAATGCTGTCATACTTTCTAAGGAAGAAACATTTGTGAAATTAGATGAATTTTCTGAATTCTCTTTGTCATCCATAACTGCGAGCTGTAAAAAATAATTTAATGATTTTTTAATCACCTAAATGAAAACAATGTTGTTTTATCTTAATACATTGTATTCACAGTTATAAGTGGTCAAACTTATGATTAAAGAGAATTCAGATAACAAAACACAAGAGGAGAAACCCACTGCCACCACTTCATGGTCTACTCTTTATCGTTAACAAACAAGTGCTATTTCATTTACACCTACCCACAGATAGTACCTACTATAGCAATTTCATACTGTTGTAATTCATTACTTTTGCATCATATTAGAATCAGTTCATTTGAAACATTTATGATAAATAACTGTCATAATCTACAGTATTTACAAATATTTTCTAGACTGTAATACTAAATTAGTCTATAAAATAATTATCACAATAGTCATACACAGATATACTTTTTAGTTTTATTGTAAATATAATAACTGTTAGAATAGTTATACTTAAAATAGTTTTGTAGTAAATGTAATTATCACATATATTAATTTTTATTTAAATAAAATAATTCTCATAGTATTATTCAAAATTATATATTAGATTTGAAGTAAATGTACTATTTATCAGACTTGCTATTCAAAGTAACATGTTTGTTTTGTAGTAAATATAATAATTTCTTTGCTTATTCTCAGTTATAACTTTTTTTCTTTTTTTTTTAAACTACAGTAAATGTAATAATTATCACAACAGTGTACTAAGATATATATTTGTTTAATAAAACCTGGACCCAGCTTGTGACTAGCTTTGACAACTGAAGTTTTATCAGTCTTCCACTGTACGCTTATAATATTAAATTTTACTATTTTTACTGGCAATCACATTTATCAGACTTGAATGTGAATATGTACATGTATATGTGTTTATGTGTTTCTGCTTCTGTTTGTGTGTAAATGTAAGTAATTTGAACAAATAAAGCATTTACTTACTTATGTTGTTACAATTCAGTTTAACCCATCTTTAGACTTTAGCTGTTTCATGCTAAACCAGTTTTCTGTCACTGGTCATACAACTCTTCTGTCCTGTCAATAAAACAATAAAAAAACTTACATACTGATTTAACTTGTTTCTTAAATTAATACTGTCAAGTAATACATTTTCCTTTTTTATTATTATGAAAATATTTACCTAAAAATTAATTTAAAAAACTCTAAAAAAAATGAAGAATTTTCTGTTAAGAAAAAAGAAAGAAAAATACTAGAAAATCCATTGTAACTGCCATTTTTCAAAACATCAAAAATTATTAATGGACTCTGTTGTTCTTTTTCAAAATACTGACTGCAGAATCAGATATGTATACTGAAACATCACTCTCAAAACATTTACTTACTTTAATTCAGTTTAACCCATCTTTAGATTTTAGTTGTTTTATGTTAAACCACTTGTAAGTAATTGACCATACAGCTCTTCAGTCCTATCAACAGAACACTGTAAAACAAAAATGTTTTTGAAATTTTGTTTATTATTAACATATGTTTCAATTTACATTCAGAAAATAAAATAAAATACAATAAAAACATTTTCTTTTCAAAAACTACAAAAAAAAAAATCAAAAAAATCTGCACACTCAAAAACTGAAAGAGTTATAATTAGAAAAGAGGATGAAATCTTCAAAGTTTTTCCGTATCAATATTGTTGTTAAGTTTATTTTCACTGATGAAATAATGTTATCTTTTCTACACAGAATTTCAGTTAATAAAGAAGAGATTTGTCAGTTACTACACCTTGTTTTTTGCCAAAAAATCAAAATATCTAGATAGTGAGAAAATCAAAATAGTTAGATACTGATGAATTCACATTTATAAATAATTTACTGAATCAAGTATAATATAATTTAAAAAAATCCAAATAACTAGATATCAAGAAATTAATTTTACTAAATAGGAAGAAAATAAAATTACCTGCTTATTGGGCAAGCACTGGTGGTATTTTGGGTCAAGTGTTGAGGTTTGTATTATGAAGTAATTCATTATCTCAGTAAACTTGTTTTATCACCTAACCCACTTTGATACCAACATTAGTTGAACACCAATGTCAGCAATATAAAGATCTTTCACAGCACATAGTGGCAAGATGTAATGACTTAGATAAATACATTTTTAAGCACTCACTAAAAAATGAGGTTTTTCATGATGGATGTGTGTTTACTTTAAAAAATAATATATTTACTTACACACACATACAGTGTTCACAGTTACTTATTTAATGTTTGATTGCTAGTTTAGGTCTTAAAAGACCATTCTATAAACAGTTTTCATTTTCAAAAAAGCCAATAAGTTGTAGATATTTAAAAATGGACCTTGCTTTGATTTATAGTGCCAAACAAAAATTCATTTCTTGTAATATTTAGGATGCACATAAAAAGATATATTGGTTAACATATCAGGTGTATCCTGCTCAGGTAGAATAACAAATGCCTCGATGCAGTTCACATTGTAAAAAACACTTTAGCCAACATCTTAAAGTCTCTTTAGAAACTGAAAAGTAAATGAATAAGTAAAATCACAGAGTGGAATACAGATGAACCACTACCAAATTGTATATCTATTCAGAAATGAAGTTTGCCTGAAGGTGATGTTCTTATGTATATATCATGAATTAATCGTAAAGAATTTTAAGATCTTCCTATCTAGTCCATTTCCAATCCAAGCTAGATGAAATCTGTTGTATTACTTTACCTGCCTGCTATAAACTGACATATCCTGTAAAAAGGAATATAATTATCCTGTTTCATCATGCTGTTATCTTATAGAAATGTCATAGATAATTTTTTGGATGATTGTAGGTGTCCCTTTGAATTGTAGATCACATGCGAAAGTAACCCCACTTTTTGTTTTAACCAAAAAGAATGAAATTTAATTAATAACTTTTTTTTTTCTTACAGCCATCTGATGGACCTCTGAAAAGAAAGTAATAATAATCTTCTGACCAAATATCGGTAACAAAGACTGTAATCAATGTACCAGGGCATTCATTCAAATAGCACGTGATTAATTAGTTTTTTACATAATTATAATCGTTTCAAGTATTGTTTTACAACAATGTACTCAGAACTGTCCGCTATGGAGTTTCGGTTGAGTAAAGGTCCACATTATGATACCTAATGAGAATAGTCATTTTCATATATACGCGACCATGTCACTATTAAAATTATTTAATTTTCAATTTTTTGGGTGTGTTTTTTTTTTGTGCATGTGTGTGTATGTGGTTTTTTGTTTGTGCATTTTGCTGGCGACGTCGTAATAATATTTGAAATAAAAAAAAAATATATATATATATGGTACAAAATGGGTACAACAACAAGGCTATATATCTTCAAAGTTACCCCCAAAAAAAACAAAAATATCTATCGATCTTTTAAAAATGGACGTTAATACACCAGGCATTGATTATATCCTTTATTTTTTAAATACGTTAATAATCCATGTAGAAATGATTGCATCATGAAGAAATATATGTTTAAAAGTTTGTAAACACTAACTGTCCGCAATCTTGAATTTCGATCGGAAATTTCCGTATACGCTCGGAAACCGTCACATCGGGATTTTAAACTTCCAAATTCAACAATTTTAAGTCCATTTCCTGTTATTTCTTTTAATGATTTGCGCTAATAAAGATAAGGATGGTTGCTCACATTACTAAACAGTGAGTGATGTACAACAGCATACCTATTACCTTTCCTAACTACTTTTTCAACTTAACCTAACTTTTCAAACTGGATTATTTTTGTGCAAATGCGTGCATAAGAATCTGAAATTTTAATCTGTCATAAGATTAATGCATTAATTTGTCTAGTTAAAATAATATAGTATAAGTGTTCCTTACCTGCAGTAGAAAAGGAAGTAAAACTCGAAACTTGTCAACAACTAACGAAGTGACCCAAATTCTTCGCCATCTGCTCCCTCTGTGAATCATCCGGCAAGGAAGACTACTCTGTTTTCCTTTCATAAAGAATAAAACAGAGACGGGTTACGGACCACATGCTCTCCAGGAAAGAGGCCCGCGCCAAACCAAAAACGAATAGCCGGACAAAATGGACCAAAATAGTTTAAACGATCCCACACTAAGAGAAAAAAAAATATATATATATATGTCTACCAGCTCCTTGTCCTAGCGACCATGTTCACAGGTAAGATATGTAATCATGTATGAACGTATGCATGTGTGTGTGTGTACCACTGATAAGTAATTAAAATAAGTAACACTGGTCCGTGTTTTAAAGTTACAAAAATAACTATATTATAACTGTGTCTCTGCTATCATCGTTAACGTTAATATGTTGTGGTTTCATTGTTGATAATGTATTTTAACTTACTTAGTTTTGCAGGCCAACACCTGTTTTTTTAACTGTCAAACAGAATTTATTTCACTGCTTCATAATTTCGAGGCGAACGCATTTTGTAGGTAGGAGACATGTTCGAAATATGTTAGAATTTATTAACATGAAAAGGATTTTATTCGACAATATTAAAATTAGTATTTTTTCTTTTTTAACATACTATTTTTATAATTACACACTTAAAACTTTTAATTATATTTCCCTAAACGTACATTCTGAACTTGGTTAAATAGAACTATAAAAAGTTGGGTTTTTTTTTTTTCCCGGTTTTATCCATTTATGCATACTTTTGATGATCATGATGATGATGATGATGATGATGATGATGATGATGATGACAGTGATAAATAAATAAACACATAATCGAACGTAAATAGATGGTTAAATTAAATATCTCCGATTTTATTAAAAATAATTATGATGTACATTCATTTTAATGATGTTAATCGTATAAAAGTTTTATGTACAGAAAGTGTATTTTAACATACCATACAGGTAATGCTGCAGGTAACAAAATAGTTTTGTTGAAAACGACTGCAGTCTGAACTACAAGCACAACAGTTACTCAGACATAAGACTTCGGAAATCAAGGGGAGGTAATTATATTTTTAATGATACATTCACTTTTATATTGAACTTATTATAATAATCACATAACGAAATTAAAATTAATAAGTAACGTAACTTTATTCTTCTTTATTCTACGGGTATTTTCCTGAGTTAAATACTTTGAAGAAATGCATATAATAAACATTTGACACGCAATAAAAAAAGTTTAGAATTTCGTATACCTGTGCCAGTCAGAGGGTATAAAAATTATTATTTTTTTATTTATTTATCCATAATCACCTCAACAATATTATTATTATGAACAGTGTGTTATTATTTTAATTGAAGTCTCCTTCTTTAATGATGTACTAAAAATGGGATTTTACAGAATATTTGGCTTTTCAGAAGAGTGATAAATTTAATGACTTTTATTAAAATTAATTTTATTTTTGTGGGGGTTGATCTGAAAAACAAACAAAAAACGAGTTCCTAGAACAAAATGCACTTAGACAGTCAAGATTAACAAGAATGATCTTTAATTCAGCTGTAATAGGATATCTAAAATAAACTAATTAAAAAATCTGTGTATGTTAAAATATTTATGCAGTAACATTGTCAGGAAATGTATATAGAATTTAGTGTGAGCTGTGAAAACAAATTATACAACTAAGTAAACAATGTCCGGTCTGTCTTACTGAATGTATGTAATTACTTAGTAGAATGAATTGAAATTTACGGTCAAAAGAAGCAAATGTTAAAGTCTGAAACTGATTAAAATTCTCAGCACAGCGATCACAAATTATCTCCCTTGAAATCGCTAATATCAACTTCCTCGAACAAAAACTATTATTACTTTTTAACAAGAGGAGATATCATAACAATATTATTATTTATTTATTTTATTTTATTTTATTTTTTAAATTCATGCAACGCTTCATTCTATTATTATTAAGGTAATCTCTTAAACTTTCCTTCGCAATCCAATTCCATCCACTTGCTTAGTGAGAACACTGATCCATGTCAAAGTTCACTTCTGAACAACGAGCAACGCTTTTCAGAAAGCGCGGAAATTGTTCTTTTCGAGAATTATGCTTGATTGGGAATTTTTTGTGGAAAGAAAGAAAATTTTCAGTTCAAACACCTGTCTTTTAAAATTTCAAATCAAAGTTTTGTTCGATTTATTAGAGGAAAATATCATTTCTATGCTCTTCAATATGAGATTAATTTTAGCCTTTTTAACGTGAATGGGGAAAAAGCCGGGTGGCAGGAAAGAAACCACGTGTATTTCCGACAGATACAGAGGCATGTCACGTGAAAGGGAATAATTCTTCAAAAATGAATTAAGAATCACTCACTTTAATCCGAACAAAAAGAAAGTGGGCTTTAGAAAAGGGAAATGTTACTCTTTGTTGTGTTGTACATCGCATGCTCCTCTGAACAAAAGCTTATCTGTGCCGAGCCGGGAAAAAAAAAAAAAAATTTCAACTGCGCAGTGCGGACGACAAAGAACAAAATGCATGCTTGTGTCCGAGGGTAAATTTCAAAATGTAAAAACTGGTAAAACATTATTTTAATGGCTTCTGAATATTACAATTAATAATTTTAATAATGATAATAATAATAATAATAATAACAATAATAATAATAATAATAATAATAATTATTATTATTATTATTATTATTATTATTATTATTATTATTATTATTATTATTATTATTATTATTATTATTATCATCATCATAATAATAAGTCAGTTCAAACAGACATAGTTTATCGAAATATGTAATGCAGTTTCTGTTCAAATATTCTGAAATATTTCTAAAAATGAAAACATATTTCTGTAATAATTTTGTATAGATAATTCATACTTCAATCTCTATTCAATGTATTGTGAAAATTTTAGTATATTGTTTTATTAGTACTGAATTCTGAAAACTGTTGAAATTGACATATTATGTGAACAGTTTAATATCAAAAGATAATGTTATAAATTAATTACATTGTTGTATATTTTGTATTTTCTCTGGCATAATTATCTATATCTATAGCTGAGATGTAAAGTGAATGAAATGTGTACATTTTGAAATACTTGTTTTGTTTTACAAAATTAAAGTGGTAAGTGTGTGCGTGTGCGTGTGTGTGCGTGTAGTAGACTTGTCTCTTCAAGCAGGTGGCAAAGTTTTCCTCAAAGATCCATGATTTGCTTCTTCACCTGGCTTGTCTTGGTTTCTGATTTGCGTAGCTTTCAGCAAACTCTATCAGGATGTTGTTTACTGGTTATTATTTTCTAACATCATCACTAACGTGTTCATTTTCAGTCGTCGTTTAAACCCTTATTCGTTTTCCATTTAAAACGATAACTTTATTATGAGTCATTCTTTTTTTTATAACATGCTAACTCAGTAGTTACAAACTGTGTATTCTGCTTCACTTGCTTGCATAGCCTGCATGATTCAGCTGAGATTATACACTGTAAGTGTACAGTTTTCAACACAATCTTGTTCACTTTTTCTATTTGAAAATTAATGTAGTTAGGGAAGCCACTATACTACAGTTACGAACAATGCACATATTGTGGAGGTACAACAAATGGTTATGGTAATGTATGTATGTATGTATGTATGCATGCATGTATGTATGTATGCATGTATTTTGAATATATGTTTGTATTTATGTTTGTATGTATGTTTGTATGTATTTTGTTTCGCTCTATTTAATTTATTTTTAAGAGCACAGTTGCTTACATCTTTCTTGTCATTTAAAATGAACGGTGCATTAAGCATTCATAATAAATCTCTGTAAGAAGAGAATTCAATAAACGCACACACAGTTATTGTTAAACAAATAATAAAAATAAAACTGAATATTTTATTACGTAGATATATTTAGTGTTGGAGCTGACAACATGGCTGTCTACCAGCTCCTTGTCCTAGCGACCGTGTTCACAGGTAAAATATGTAATCATGTATGAACGTATGTACGTGTGTGTGTGTACCACTGATAAGTAATTAAAATAAGTAACACTGGTCTGTGTTTTAAAGTTACAAAAATAACTATATTATAACTGTGTCTCTGCTATCTTCGTTACCGTTAATATGTTGTGGTTTCATTGTTGATAATGTATTTTAACTTACTTAGTTTTGCAGGCCAACAGCTGTTTTTTGAACTGTCAAACAGAATTTATTTCACTGATTCGTAATTTCGACGCGAACGCATTTTGTAGGTAGGAGACATGTTCGAAATATATTAGTATTTATTAACATGAAAAGGATTTAATTTGTCAATATTAAAATTAGTTTTTTTTTTTTTTTTAATATTCTATTTTGATAATTACACACTTAAAACTTTTAATTATATTTCCCTAAACGTACATTCTGAACTTGGTTAAATAGAGCTATAAAAAGTTGGGTTTTTTCTTTGTTCCCTGTTTTATCCATATATGCATATTATTTTCCTACTTCCTTTACACGATGTACAACAGCCGTGTATTTTTCATAATATGATTCGTTGTAACCACGTGTTCAAATTATGTTTGATTTTTCACTTTCTTAAATGTCAGTGGGTTTGGTCAAAAGCCTGTGTTAGAATCTACCTTTTGAAATACGTACAAATAAAGCAAAATACACAGAGGTGTGGAGGAGTAGTGCTTAGTAGAAGCAGTAGTAACAATAATAATATCTACAATAGTGTGGAAGTAGTATGGTAGTAGTAGTAGATGTTATAGTTTATTAATACTAGTATTACGATTACTGGTTTTAATAATAGTAGTACAGTCGAAGTAGTAAGGCAGTAGTAGTAATACAGTAGTACACGTAGTAGATCGATAGTTGTTGATAAATATTATCGGCAAAAATAATTTATGTTTAATGTTGATGTTAACTCAAGATGTAAATCGTAATATTAAGGAAAGGATAAATAAAACTGTCGGGTTCTCAATTTCATTGGTGCATATTCCTCCTTACTTTTGTCGTTTAAACTGTTGTACAAATGTGTTGAAGACTAAAATCTAAGTAATTATTATAAAATAAGTAGACTTTTTAAAAACATTTTTTATCTATTATTATTTTTATTTTGTTTTGTTCCAGCAACTTTCAGCCATCTATAATTTGTCTAGAGAAAACATTATCCTCGTGTTCCTCTCTTGACCAGCTGAGCGTCTATAAGCTTATCACACTTTACAACATATCGTGTGGTACGTATAGTATGTAACGTACAGCTGTGAATTATATAACGAAACTAGTTATTGTTGTATCACGTTGATTGAATGTAAATATTGCTATTGTTGTACAGTATGAATTTGCACGTTTCTGTTTATAAGAAATAACTGAACAATCGTAGATGAAAGAAAAATAATTTCTATTGTTTCTCTTAGATAAATGTTATTTTGAGCCTAAAGTGAATTTTACAGATCCTGACATCAAACGACAGCTGCTGACCTGCCCATCATTTCAAACTTGTGTGTTGAATTTCGTGTCCACCTTTTCTAACTCCAATTCAATTTGCAGGTGAATTTTTATATTACATTTATGTATGTACGCACGTATGTATGTGTTTGTGTGTGTGTCATTGTCTGTGGTGTGTGTTTATGTATGTCATTTACTAACAGTTAAATTTAGTAAATATTTTACAATTTATTCTGATTTTCATACAGTACTATTACTAAAATTGCTTTTTCAATATGAGTTAACTGTCTATTTTGGGACGTATGTCTGTTAATTTTTTTTTTTTTTTTTTTTTTTTTTTTTGTCCAATGTCTTCATTATCAGCAAACTGTTCTATCTTCTTGACTGTTTACAAAATACGAAGTGTCTGAATGGGTCACAGGAGGCTAATTACATGACGCAAATTTCAGGACTAACAACCGCTCTTCTCAGATACTGTCGTGTAGACCCGAGTAAGTTGAAATAAAGAGAACATAATGTTTATATGTATGTAACACACACACACACACACACACACACATACACACTTTCTTAGGTCGTTTTGTGTTTCACTTCCACACACACACACACTTTCTCAGCTCGTTTTTTTGTTTCACTTCCACACGCACACACACGGAAATACTCTCTGTTTTTTCTCTAGTGATCTGTTTTTCTCTCTCTACTCCTCTATAGCTGCCTTTTGAGAATCTAAATCTGAAAACAAAGTTATTGTTCCTGATGCAAATTGTGAAACATAATGATTCATTATTTTCTTATATTACTTGTTCCTGTTATTATATTAATTGAATTTAAATATACGTTTTATTAAACAAAGACATATGTTTTTGTTTAATTTTTACTGTAGGATTCACCTGAGATCACATTAATATTAAATGTTGTATTTAATTGTAAATATACACATTTTTTACTTTACTAACAGAAAACAAAGATAATGTTTTGTTCAGTTTAATGTACATGCCCTTAGTACGCAAATACTTTACTAGACAAAAACAAACGTTTCTGTCTAGTTACAGGTTTTTTAATTGTAGCTATACTTATCCTATTGATAAGTGAACATGTAACTTTTGTTGTAACCTATATTTTCTGACATGTATTATTTATTTTTACCCATTTATATTTTGTATAACATGGGTAATTTCAGTTTTTTAATATGTAAGCAAACTAAATTAAATATTATTAAATACATTATTCCTATATTCTTTCTTTATTGATATCACGTATATTAAAAATCAAACAGCAACATTAATTAATTATTAAATATTTAATAGATTAAAACTGTTTGTATTTTATATCTGTAAACGAATATTAACAACGTTGTAAACATGAAAGACGTGAACAACGTCCAGGTAGGACTCTTTCATTTTTGTCATGACTACATCATCACTACATAGGTAATTTTTTAATTTGTTAAATGTCTGCATGCTGCTAAAATACTAATACATTGATGATACATTTTTATTTACTAAATTTAATATATATGAGCAAATATCTTATATTTTTTAATTCATTCGTTTATTTTTATATGTGCAATTATTACAATAATAATGATGATGATGACAGTGATAAATAAACACATAATCGAACGTAAATAGATGGTTAAATTAAATATCTCCGATTTTATTAAAAATAATTATGATGTACATTCATTTTAATGATGTTAATCGTATAAAAGTTTTATGTACAGAACGTGTATTTTAACATACCATACAGATAATGCTGCAGGTAACAAAATAGTTTTGTTGAAAACAACTGCAGTTACTCAGACATAAGACTTCGGAAATCAAGGGGAGGTAATTATATTTTTAATGATACATTCATTTTTATATTGAACTTATTATAATAATCACATAAAGAAATTAAAATTAATAAGTAACGAAACTTTATTCTTCTTTATTCTACGGTATTTTCCTGAGTTAAATACTATGAAGAAATGCACATAATAAACGTTTGAAACGCAATAAAAAAAAGTTTAGAATTTCGTATACCTGTGCCAGTCAGAGGATATAAAAGTTATTATTTTTTATTTATTTCTCACCTCAACCTTATTATTATTATGAATAGTTTGTTATCATTTTAATGGAAGTCTCCTTCTTTAATGAAGTATCAAAAATGGTTGTGTACACAATATTTTGCTTTTCAGAAGAGTGATAAATTTAAGGACTTTTATTAAAATTAATCTTCATTTTCTTTTTTTTTTTCTTTTTTTTTTTTTGATCTCACAAATCATGTGGCCTCATGCATGTTAACTCACAAATAAGTTTAAAAATTTAAATTAAATAAGAGTGGAGAGTTTAAATAAAGAAAACAAACAATTAATAATAAAGTGTCTTCATTAGATTTCAACAACTGATCGCTAATTTGGTACAACCAAGTTCTGCTGAAAAAGATTTCCAAGAACAAAAAAAAAAAAAAAAAAAAAAAATAGAAAAAAAAAAAAGAAAAAGAAAAGGAAAAATAAGAAAAAATAAGAAAAAATAAATAGATTTGTTTTACAAATCTGCAGTTATTACACAGTTAACTCACAGTGGTTAGAGTTATAACAAGTAACTAGTTACAAATAAAAGAAAAAGAGTTGTCTGTATCACTGGGCTATTTTCTAATATGCCTCATGGGTTACTTCAGTTTGCCACTGTTGTTGTTTTTATCACTGGTACTCCTGGTTGTTGTTATCACTGGTACTCCTGGTTGTTATCACTGGTACTACTGGTTGTTATCACTGGTACTACTGGTTGTTTTTATCACTGGTACTACTGGTTGTTGTTATCACTGGTACTCCTGGTTGTTTTTATCACTGGTACTCCTGGTTGTTTTTATCACTGGTACTCCTGGTTGTTTTTATCACTGGTACTCCTGGTTGTTTTTATCACTGGTACTCCTGGTTGTTTTTATCACTGGTACTCCTGGTTGTTTTTATCACTGGTACTACTGGTTGTTTTTATCACTGGTACTCCTGGTTGTTTTTATCACTGGTACTCCTGGTTGTTTTTATCACTGGTACTCCTGGTTGTTTTCACCACTTGTACTGCTGCTGTTGTCATTGCTGCTTTTTTGTGGAGTCACTCCTAGATACGTAACTAGAGCTGTTTTTAAAGAAACAAGAAGTAACAGAACAAAACAAATATGAAATTAAATTTCTCTCTCTCTCTCTCTCTCTCTCTCTCTCTCTCCCCTCTGTTGTCATTGCTGCTTTTAGACAGATAGAGAAGTATATATAGATATACACACATTTTATGTGTTATTGTATGTCTACCTATTCAGGTAATTTTTTTAAATATGTAATTTCTCAAACTTTTTGTGTAATTGTGGAAGTCATACAATGTTTGGGGAAAATCGTGAAACCTAAAGTTCTTAAAGATTCCAGAAATAAATAAAATCAGGTAACACTAAAATAGTACTGGACAGTATATATCTCAGAAAGAAGTGATGAAATCCAGTTGGAGTAGAATTTATATTTCTCTCAAACTGGAAATAATAGCTCATGAAAAATCCAGTTTAAGAAACTCTCACCTAGAATGTAGCTGCTACTAAGTTTTATACTTGTTATTATTTATTTATCTGGAACGTAGCTGTTACTATGTTTTATACTTGTTAGTATTTATTTATCTGGAACGTAGCTGTTACTATGTTTTATACTGCTTATTATTTATTTACCTGGAATGTAGCTGTTATTTATTATTTATACTTGAGCTGATATTATTTATTTATTTATTATTAATAAAGGTGATATTGAGTTTTATGTTATTTATTATTAATATGCTTCAGCTGATATTGAGTTTTATTTTATTTATTATTAATATACTTGAGCTGATATTGAGTTTTATGTTATTTATTATTAATATGCTTGAGCTGATATTGAGTTTTATGTTATTTATTATTAATATGCTTGAGCTGATATTGAGTTTTATGTTATTTATTATTTATTTACCTGACTGGACTGATGTTTAATGCAATGTTTTGCAGGCTGGTGTCGGTTGCTGGAATGATGTTTATGGGAGCTTTGATGGAGGCTTCTAGCCGTGGCCAGAACCAGGGTGTGGTACTCTCCTTGGTGTAGTCACATGTGGAAACCTGGTACAGAAGTTTAGGCACTTCACAAGGCTCAGTGATTAAAGGAATAATCTTCTTTTCACGTGAACCTAAGAAAAATACACAGCAGAAACATCTGAATGATATTAACCATTAGAAACGTGAATAAATTATGCTAAATATGTCCAAGTAATTTAGCAGACGTTAAGGATAAAATGAGTCAGCAGTTTTTGTGAATTTGTTTATTATTATTATTAATATTATTTATTTTTATACATGTCTATGTTTGCTATATGTAAATTTGTCAGAAAATCAATTATACAGAATATAGTCTGTGGCATATAACGTGCAATAGAAAACTAATTTTGATGTCCTGCATTTTTGTTATAAACTTCTGTTTCTCAAAATTCTAACAGATCATTTAAATTTTATATACTGTGTATGTATTGCATACACTGTACACTACAATGACAAACTGTGCAAAGGAACTGTAAGAATGTAAACATTATTTTCCATCCTTTACAAATGTATCTGAAAAAACTACAGATATTTAATATTAACAATAATTTTTGAAAAATGTCAAATTTGTTTCTAGCATCAAAATATTTTTATTATATATTTCTGTAAATATGTCTGCATTAAAATACTGAAGCATGAGCTCAGGTTTTATTTTCTGTTTAAAACAACAATAAATATTTTCTTTTTTTCACCTATTTTAACTTACATGGTGATAAGCTGTGGGAAAATTTCAACTGAAATTCACAAATCTGACTCTTTAGAAAATCTGGTGACAAGATCAGAATAATTCTTCTGCATCTGAAACAAATTTTTAAAAATAAAATTTGTAAGATGAAAGTCCTCACTGAAAGCAGGTACACCTAAACAAAACCAGATAAAGAATTTCTTGTCACCACATTTCAACTAAATAAGCATGTTCAACTATGAGAAAATAATAATGCAGAATGGATAAAGTTGATGTATTAAATTTCTCACTAGATTATTGTGATCAGTGGTGTCTTTCCATGTGACATTCCAGCAAAACACTTTAATACTGGATGATCAAACAATTTCTGAAATTTGATGGACTGCTGATTTTTTTTTAATTCAAGAAGCAGTAGAAATCTACAGTGGTCATGGCAACTCAAGATTGCAAGACGTGATAAAATGGCCTCTAATATCACCTACATTGACAGGTGAATATGGAATTATGACCAACTGTGTCTGATTTTTTGTTTACCTCTCACTGATTAAATGTGCGTTGGTTGCGTATTTGGAGGCTCCTGGTAAGTCATCCCTCCACGGCACACAGAGTTTCAAGCCAACCTCTGCACTTTCTAACTTGGGGATAAGAACATTTGTGACAAACTGGTAATCTCGCGAATCTGGACTACAGACAGACACGAAGGCATCATAATACTGTTTCTCTCCTGTGATCACTGTAATTGTAGAAATAAAATGTCACAATAATTTAAAACTTCGATAATTTTTGCTAGTTCACAATCTTGGAGCGACTTGCTAAATGTTGTTTGTAATTTAAAACAAATCTTTGTT
The DNA here is from genome assembly GCA_012295275.1 of Chrysomallon squamiferum. Lineage (NCBI taxonomy): Eukaryota > Metazoa > Mollusca > Gastropoda > Neomphalida > Peltospiridae > Chrysomallon > Chrysomallon squamiferum. The sequence continues at coordinate 891,383 of CM022678.1, forward strand.
ATTAGCTTTTAAAATATTTTCAGTCTGATAGCTAGAGAATTCCACATACCATTCTCTGTACACACTTAAAAATCTGAGATTGTTTACCAGCCAGAGTTAAGTATTTTTCACTTTATGTAACAGTTTTGGGAGATCATTTTAATATCTGCTTCTCTTCTGCAGGTCAGCTAATTAAGCTACAGAATTGTAGTAAGTATTAAAAAACAAAACTTGCCATCTCCAACAGTTATAACCTGCATCTCATCAACATCCTCTTCACTGGTAACTGCAAAAACAACACGAATCTATTTAAAACTGTAAAATCTACAACCCTTTCAGCAGTATAGTTATTTTACATGTGAAAGTAGTGAGTTTGAGGTTTATCCGATTATTATTATTGTATGTTTTCAGTTCAGCAAAATGCTCCAGGACCAAGACTGCCAGAAAATCTGAAACATTCTTATAATCTCTATGTACTTTGTAAGAAATGTAACACTGAACTGGTGCATACAAATAATTACACATTTAATGTTGTTTTTTGTATTAATAATTCATAAAAATGCTTCACCAAATTGTCTGAACAGCTGACAGTTTGTTATCCTGGTTTACTTCTGAAAGTGACACTGAGCAGTAAGAATCTTTTACCACCAGTACAGAAACACATACATGTTGTACAGAAACACATACATGTTGTACAGAAAACATTACCACCATTGCAACAATGTTAGAATCACAGTTACCTTAAAAACAATCATTTGATGAGTTTGTTATTACTATAAGTTAACCTTTTTTTATCACTGTTGTTGTTACTTGAATAACAAAAGATAACAAAGAACTTACATGTTCCAAAACCAGATTCATTACTTCCAGTTACTGCCAAAAAGAAATCACAAAAAAAATCAATCAGTATTTGCAAATATTTGTTTGTCTAAAACGTAACCAACACACTAACTGCTAAAACTGTCCACAGTTTATCTGGAAGCCATCTTTCCATCAATGAAAGCTGACAGTTTATATAAAGGTATATATTTTTTTTCTTTTGTGACTTTATTTTCTTTATGCAAACTTGGTCAGTAGAATCACCACAAAGTTGCCATTTCCTCAGTCTATTTGGAATATCTTTTTATATATATTTTTTAACATTTATTTATAAAATGACTTCCCATTATAAAGTTCCATATTGTAAATATGCTTCAGTCAGGTTGATATTTTATTATTATACTTAGTTTTTAACATATATTAGTGATTTGAATTTATGGACAAGAATCTTTCATAAACCAGTCCAAATTATTAAATTCAGTGTTAAAATAGTTAAATTAGGAAGTTTTTACTTAGTTATTAACATACCAGTGCTATCCTGTATAGGATTATCTCTTCTTCTTTCTAAATATGCTTCAATGTCTCGCACTGAAAAATATCACAACTCTGCTATAGATTAAATAAATTACAGCTGAATTATAATAAACATATTATATTACAGTGGAATTATAGCAAAAATATTTCATTACAGCTGAAATGACAAAAATATGACATTACTCCAAAATATGACAAAAATATTATACTGCAGCAGAAATATGACAAATAAATTATATTACATCTGAATTATACCATAAATATTACATTACAATATAATTATAACATAAATATTACATTACAACCGAATTATAATATAAATATTACATTACAACTGAATTATAACATAAATATTATATTATAACTGAATTATAACATAAATATTACATTACAACTGAATTATAACATACATTATAACTGAATTAAAACATAAATATTACAACTGAATTATAACATATATTATAACTGAATTATAACATAAATATTATAACTGAATTATAACAAATATTATATCACAACAGAATTATAACATAAATGTCATATTACAGCCCAGTACTTTATAAGAACACAAGACAAGCAGATTTAAAAACTTCTTTAAACTAACAACCAAATCTTTATTAATATTCAGTGAAACACGAATTTAAAATGAACCTTTACTTCAATAATTTTCATTAATATTTTTTGAGGACAGTATTTTCTTCATATGTTTTTTCATTTTTCTTCATCTCATTTAGTAAAATTCAAATTCATTTTCTGTCATTAATTAGGTAAACAGTTAAGAACTGCAAAAATATAAATTATGATTATACAAGATAGCTATATAAATATTACACTGAATAAAGCTATTTCAAATCAATGTTCTATGTTGATATATATATATTGGTAAATCTGTAAAATCTGGTATAAAGTATTTGTGATGGATTAAATGGTTCACACAAGTAATTTATTAATGGATAGATATTATCATATTATTATTAGTATATATTTTTCAGTGGTACCTCGACTTACGAGTGATCCAACTTACGAGTTTTCCGAGTAACGAGCAATGCACGGACAATTTTGTGATTTGAGCAAACTTCAGATACGCTGTCGCTATTTGCCGCAACGAACAACACAACACACGCCCAGCATCCCTCGTGTACATCACGTGATTACCTTGTCGTTGAAGCATCTCTGTGGTGATGTGTTCCCCCTTTGTGCAGTATTTTACCAAATTTCTGACCATGGATAATAAGAGAGTGAGTGCAAAGAACAGTGCTGAGAAGAAGAAGCGAATGATGTCCATTGAATTAAAGTATGAATCATGGAATAACACGAGCGAGGTGAGCTAGTAGTCGACTTGGCTAGGCTGTACAAACGTAGGACTTCTACGATATGTACCACAATGATACTGAAGCAGAAGGAGTCGACAAAGACTGTAACTCCAACCAAAAAATTAAAATTAAAACTGAGTTTGATATACGAGCAAATTGGTCATGGAACGAATTAAACTTGTACGTCAAGGTACCACTGTATGTATATACGACAAAGTGTTTGACAAAAAAGAAAATATAAAAATACTCACGTAGTATACTTCTGCAGTCAGTGACGACATCTTCACGGCCAAGTTTTATCAAGTAATCGACCAAATTTCCGACTGTTGGCTTCAAATTGTTACGCTGACTCCATTCTTTCAAAAGTTCTGCTGTCGGATTGTCAGCCCTAGACATATTTTCCTGTTCCAACCACTCGAAACCCACCAATTCTGCCAGCCCATTGTAGTCCGGAGTGAGGCCTGTAGTTTCGTTAGGCAAACGTCCGACAAGGTTCATGTACTGAGACAACTTATTTCTACACGAATTCCGTAAAGCAAACAGCGGAACATCACGATACTCAGATGGTAAAAACTCTGCCATTAAATCACTGTCCGCCATTTTTATTTTTTTGACATTTACAAAACAGTATACAGCTCTTCAGTAGTGTATTAAATTCACTTAACGATTTCTTAATAAATAAAAAAAAATTAGGATCCTTATCTTGTCTTCATGTGCATGACACTTGTGTGTGATCGCTGGCTTCATTCAACAAGAAGGAAGTTGAAAACAAAACCAGGATGTAGAAATGTATATCTTGAAAGGAGAACAAAGAAAAATAACTTTAATTCAGGTACCAGGAAGTTAAGTAGCGAATCACTGATGGACAGGGGTAAAGTGGTTTATACCTTACTCCACAGCAAATAAAGCTTATGTAATTTTGTATAGCAGAATATTTATCTTTGGTTTTGAACTGCATTCAGTAAATATTTGTTATTATATTTATCAGTGACTGTAGACACACACACACACACACACAGACACACACACACACACACACACACACACACACACACACACACACACATGCACACACACTTGAATTAACTGTTATTATTAACTAAGTGATTGTTGTTAAGGCAGATGAGTCAAGTGATGGAAATATGAGCTGTGGACACGCTTCACAACTTTTCCAGTTTATCTCTGTATCAGATCTTTATAAACCAGCCTACATCAGATTTCAAATTAACTTTTTATATTTTCTAGTTCATATTTTATACAACTCATGAGTCATAAAATATGAAGAACCCCCTGCCGCTTTTCAAATAAAAAAAAAAAAAAAAAATAACAACAACAAAAAAAAAAACAAAACAAAAAGAACAACAACAATGAATAAATAAATATTTTGATTGTACAAAGATATATTTCTGTTATTCAATGAAAATGATATAGAAAAATATAAATAAATAAATAAAATAAAATAAAAAAAATAAAAATAAAATAAAATATAAAAAAAAAAAAATAAAATAAAAAAAAATAAAATAAAATAAAATAAAATAAAATAAAATAAAATAAAATAATTAATTTGTTACATTAATAAATAAACCATCAACAATCACTACTAATAGCAATGTGTAGTGTACGTTTTGTCTACCTGGCAATCAAAATCGAAGTAAAACTCAAATCTTGTCAACAAACGAATTGTCAGAAAGTCTGGTCGCTTTCTGAATCGCCGCTTACCCACGTCACGTGATATTTTTGTAAGATGACGCGTCACAGGTTTTCACGTAGTGTGTTAGTCTGGTTGCTGGGTGACAATGTAAACACGATCAGCTCTAAGTATAGCACATTTTTCAAAGTGGTTTGTATACTTGCTCAAAAAGATATGATCAGAATACAGGGGCGAGCTATATTTCTTCTAGTAAGCTTATATATAGCTTAAAATAGCATAAAAACACACACACACACAGATAGAGTTATCATTATTGTGATTGAGACTTATTTTGTACATCGAACAAAAAATCATTTCTTTCCACATTTTATTTTATTTTATTTTACGTTACGTTATTAACAAGTTTTCTCAAATTACAATTGTCTATAAATAACGTTAAGTCAACGGCAAGTATTTCATTTCAGGTATTATTTTCGCTGTCTTGATCAAATAAATTCAGGAGCTTCCACAGAGGCCTAACACCTCCCTTAATATAATCATCATCATCATCATCATCATTGTATATACAAATATTTAATTCGATTTCACAACAACCACAGTAATGATGTGTAGCTTAACATTAAAGTTTGAAATCTGACAAAATTAGCCAGTATTAGCCATATTATCTACACTAGCTGTATAATGACATTTTTCTATTCTCTAACAAAGAGTGTAACTACACAGGTTTCAAATTCTCTTTGTTTACAATTCAACCATGAACTCGAGTAACATGTGATCTAAGTATCTTAGAGCTATTAAACAAAAACACCAAAACAAAAGAACAACAACAACAACAACATAATAATAATAATAATAATAATAATAATAATAATAATAATAATAAAAAAAAATAAGAAAATAAAATATAAAAAATAAAATATAAAAAAAAATGAAATCAAAAATAAAATAAAATTTTACTGAATGAAATAAAATTGTATGAAGACAATGAAAAGAGGGATTTTTTAAAAACAAAATGAAGGCAGGTAATTAAAGATAGATAGAAAGATAGAAATAGTCAAAAGATGTGAAGAATCTAAATGTCGTTGTAGTTTTAAACTTGTTCTTACTGAATATAGTTTCACACAATTGTTATTGTATTTTTTTTCTTCTTAGTCAACTCTACATAGATGATATATAAATTGGATGATCCTGTACTAAAACAGTAAACATGGACCTACTAAATAGTTATTTTGACTTTGTCGATGTTTAAGATTTGTTATTTAAATTTATCTAGATATTTTTATTTCCTCAAGATCTACTTATTTTGACATTGTTTAATCAGTTTGATTTTCTTGATATCTAATTTTTTCACACATTCTAAATTGTATTTTTCTGCTTAACTGTTTTTACATCCTCTCCTTATTTTTTTTTTTTCTTTTTTTATTAAATGTTCCAAGATTTTGTTTTTCTCTTAGAATCTAATCATCACTTTCAATTTTACACTTTTTGTTATTGTTATAAACTCATTTTTCTCTACAGACAAAAGACTTAATATTGTTTTTATACAGACAAAATTTGCAGTCTAAGATTAGGAGAGAAAATACCATGATTTAATATGTTAATAGAATAGTGACAATATATTTCTAATTTTCTTAATATATGTGGTCCACTGTTTGAGAGAGAGTGAGAGAGAGAGAGACACAGAGAGACAGACTCAGATATGTATATTCACACTTTATTTAATTATCTTCTTTTATCTTTTTTTTTTGCATTTCTTTCTTTTTTTTTTTTATTTTTCAATTTTAATATAATTTATTTATTAATTAATTTGTTATTATTATTATTATTGTGTTTTTGATGATGATGTAATTATTTAATTATTGATCAAATGTTTATCCTGTGTTGTAAAACAAATACACAGAATATAAACTGATTTTGCTGTTCTTTATTAAAATAGCTCTTTATATCTTTGAGATTGAAATGTTAAGATATCAATTTAAAAACTGATTTAAAAAATATGTAGTTAATTAAGCAAGTAAATTATTGATTCTTTTTATATAAAACGTTTTTATTAAATAAAGAAAAAAAATGTCATGTAATAGATATATATGTATTTGTATATGTGTGTATATATATGTGTGTGTGTGTGTGTGTGTGTGTGTGTGTTCACAGAACATGGTTAAAGGTGTTGTGAAAAGTTCTAATTTAATCATGATAATCATTGTATTTTGTCCATAATTATTTGTAATAAAAATATCATTGATCAAAACATTTGACTTTGTTTACTGACTTACTTATTTATTTACATAGACACATACATCTTGCTCATTTTATTATTATTACTTACTACTACTACTACTACTATTTTTCTTGTGATGATTATTAAAGGAGATTATCGTTATTATTGTTACTACAAAAAGGAATAATAACAATAATAATGATGATGATGATGATGATGATGATGATGATGACAATAATAATGATACAACTGTAGTAGTAGTAGTAATAGTAAATAAAAATAAAATTAAAAGGAGATTATCCATTCAATAAACGAATAATAATAATAATAACAATAACAATAATAAATAATAACAATAACAATAACAATAACAATAATAAATAAATAAACAGATAAAGGGAGGTTATTCATACAACACAAAACAAACTACTGTCAAAGCATACATGTAAGTGATTTGATAAAATAAACTAAAATTAAATTATTACTCAAACTAAATTTATAAACATATCTTTTTTCATATCAAAACTTGCCCAACTGATTTAATAACAGTAGTAGTAATAGTAGTAGTAGTAGTAGTAGTAGTATGGATGTTCAAGTAATAATAATAATAATAGTAGATGTGATAGTATAGCAGTGGTAGTAAACACTGTAATGATAGTAGTAACAGTAATTGAACTCTCGATAATAGAAGTCATATTGATAATAATATTACTGTTATTATTACTATGGTAGTAGTAGTAGTAGTGGAACAGTGGTCTCACATACCAGTTAGTTTTTTATCCATTCCAAAGCATGGTTTATTTCTTCCTTTTGTTCCGGAGTTAATTTATCATTTTTAGTTTTTGCTACATTCATGGATATGAAAGCGAGGCTTGGTCTTCTGGTTCTCAGGTTTAACCTTGTTGCCATGGCCTTGACCTGGCTGAGGTCAGAATTGTCAATTTTAGTCATGGAAAGATCTTCAGAAATGTTCAGGATGACATCACTGACACCTTCTGAGATAACAGTCGTTGATGTTGAGTCGCTGAAATAATTAACAGTATTTATTTATTTATTTACTAATTTGTTTATTTTTATTTCTGAGGAATTAATTTTATTTTAATAATACAAAGTGATACATGAATTAGAGAGACATTTGGATTTATTTAATTTCATACCTACTACACTACTTGCATTTTATACTTATTTACTTACTTCACTATACACTACTTGCATACTATTTATTTATACTACTTTATTTATTTACTACACCACTTGCATACTACTTCACTATACACCACTGAATTAATTTACACTACTATTTTAATAATACAAAGTGATACATGAATGAGAGACAAACATACACCACTTGAGACTTTTACACCACTATACTACTTCACTTACACTACTATACTACTACATACACCACTTGCATACTACTTCACTATACAAACTTCCATACTACAGCAATTTAAACTAATTTCATTCATCTTGACTACACACTACTGAACTACACATTTTTCGTACTACTTCACTAAGTTGCTTGCTATTTAGCTATACACTACTTTCATACTACTTCTCCATTTCAAAACAATTTCACTATACTTTACTTTCATACTACTTCAGTGAATGCTGCTTCCATGCTACTTAACTACACACTGCTTTCTTATACTACTTCACTACTCACTACTTCAAGCTCTGCAGTGGACTGACCTGGGTCAACAGATGAGCTTTTCCTTCTACCTCCCATGTCAAAGATTTTGATTGACAGGTTTTTGTTTTACTTGTTACTGTTACCATGCCCACCAGTCATCTCATTGGACAATCTGTAAATAAAGAATAAATTTGTTTTAACAGAAACAGAGGGTTTTCTCTGTCTAAAAATAAAAATATAATAATTTATTTTGATACTATCATTTAAGGGAAGAAATTCAAAATATATTAGAAAAAATGTATTCATTTATTTAATGGTTAGAACTAATATATAAAGGAAAGGATGTTCGAATCTTCACTTTGGATAATAAAATGAAGTTAACATTAAATAAATAAATTAAATAAAATAAAAGGTGAGATTGGGAGATATGCACAGTCTTGTTTCAGTATATTGTTAGTACTAACTTACCCACATTTCATGGAAAAACAGAACAGTCATCTGAAATTATACAAAATATATTCTGAATTCTTGTTAGTATTAACAAAACGGTCAATTTATTTTAAGTTTCTGCCATCATTATTTTTTAGATTACTGTACGATTAGTGTTTTTATGATTAAGGTTTAATTATATATTTGTTTATAAATTATAATAAACAGAGAGACAGAGACATAAAAACTCACCAGACAGATACATACAAACTCACCAGACAGACAGAGACATACAAACTCACCAGACACACAGACACACATATGCAAACTCACCAGACAGATAGAGACATACAAACTCAGCAGACAGACAGACACATACAAACTCACCAGACAGACAGAGACACATACAGACTCACCAGACAGACACACGGTTCAAGAGCTTCCAGGATTTGAAGTGAATAGTCTTTCTCCTTGCTGTCTTGCTGGTGTTGTCGACGTTGTCTGCAGGAAAACGTTGCAAACTTGAACTCGCAGGTCAGCTGTCCCTTCATGCTGAAGTCTTCCTTCCTTAACACTTCACGTGGCCCGTACCTGTGTGAACAAAACAAAACCTGTACAGGTGTAACAGTGTTGTACATGTCAGCTGTCCCTTCATGCTGAAGTCTTCCTTTCTTAACACTTCATGTGGCCCGTACCTGTGTGAACAAAACAAAACCTGTACAGGTGTAACAGTGTTGTACATGTCAGCTGTCCCTTCATGCTGAAGTCTTCCTTTCTTAACACTTCACGTGTACCTGTGTGAACAAAACAAAACCTGTACAGGTATAACAGTGCTTAACAGGTTATACAGTTTTACCGGTAAGCCACAGATTCACCTGCAAACACTGACCATAATACAGGTAAATTCAAATACTATCTGTACAGGTGTAACAGTGTTGTACAGATTAGCTGAAGTATTTCTTGTGTATACATATATAACTTTAGTATAGTTTTGTATATATAATTTTAGTTTATTTGCGTATCATACTTACATCTATATCTTTAGTATGATTTATTTGTGTATTTTAATTACATATATATCTTTAGTATGATTTCTTTTTGTATATTAATTACATATAAACTTTAGTATGGTTTATTTGTGTTTAATAGTTAATACTTACATACATATATAACTTTAGTATAGTTTTGTAGCTGTGTAATAGTTACATATATATATATATATATAACTTTAATATAGTTTGGTATAATACTTACATATATAACTTTAGTATAGTTTTGTATCTGTGTAATAGTTATATATATATATATATATATAACTTTAATATAGTTTTGTATAATACTTACATAGATAAATTTAGTATAGTTCTGTTCTGGCTTTGTTCAATGTAGGGTGATCCATGAGCCTGACTTATCACACCAGCTCGTAAAACTAAAAGAGAAATATTTTTGACTATAAGTATAAGACAAAAGATAGGATTATTATTATTATTATACAGTGTTGTCAGAAACAAAAGTAGTGAAAGAGAAAACTCACAGCCTTAATGCAGTGGCTTATCTTGTTTTTTAAATTAATAATAAAAAATAGTTTATGTGCATCGTCTACGGCACAGGAAAATAGTATGACAAGGACATGAATATTAACAAAACTTTTAGTAATATGCAAACAAATAAAAATAATTCAGGATTTATTAATGACTTAAATAAGTACAAATATTGGACAATTTACAAATATTTTTCAATTTTAAGCAGTTCTTGATTAGTTTTCAAAAGTATATGAATCTAGTTCAGATTTCTAACTTTTGATGACTTTATTAGTTTATAGTTCATTTCCAACTACGAACTGTAGGTATGTGGATACATTTTTCAAACCCCACTAATCTGAACATAAATAAGACAGTTGGGTAGAGCTTGTAAACCACTTTAAAATGATACCAAGATCAAATGAATATGTAAAAAATTAAGGAAGTAGCAGCAATTTTAAACCCCCAGAAAAGCAATTTTTTTCGTCTGATTAAACGCTATATAAGTCATTAGAGGTCTGTGACCAAAAATAGTAATATTTTAACATTTTCCCATCTATCTTTGTTAATAATCAAGCTTTCTTGATGAAATTTTCAGAGAAGACCAATGCCAATCTCTGCTATCGATTATATTTGTAAAAATTAAAAAGAAGTTATTAATTAAGATACCAGCAGCCTAACAAACGTAAGTGGAAAAAGTGCCGATTTTGTCCATTTCCCACCCCTCCCAAATCCCTTCTGTAAAATTTAACATGAAAAACAATTACACTCAAATACAGACTAATATGCGCTCTTTTAAATGGTGATGTTGTTTTTGTTATGTGTTAAATCAGTAGTTTGTATGAGAGTGTTAAACGTGGTGGGGGTAAGCGAACTTTGTGAACATCCCTAAAGCTAAAGCGGTGTTGCTCTACGAAGCGCTCATCTGAAGGCGGTGTTGCCTTTGCTCAACACTGACTATTTTTAGCACCCAGGAAGGTAAAAGTTCGATATTTCTAACATCGTACATGTTGTCGCTATTATTACCAATGGCGTGTAAATTTATAACAAAAGTTATGTCCACAAACGTATATTGCTTGCCTAAAAATAAAAAAAAAAAAAAAACAATTAAGAAAGAAAGAAAAAAAGAGTAACAAACATATAAAAGAACCTCTGCTATTTAAAATGATAGAAGCTATGTATATATTTTTAGTAACTTTTGGGATGCATAGTTTTCTCCAGTGTTCGGATTTCTAAAGTATGTACATTATAATAGGAATACGATCAGAAATAAACTAACTTCGTGTTTTGCTTTAAAAATTCTTGCGATAAATGGCGAATTAAAAATCATAAACATAACAAACTGTACTACAAAACAGTACAATGAATGTATTCTGTGAATCTAAGTACCAGAGGTATTCATAGAATATTAAATACGAAACGTACAACTTTTTCTTTTTAATCGTAAAACCATAAACTGATAAATCATAAAGTGTTCAGTTTTAAAACTTTTTGATTTGCTCCATCAGAGAAAACATTAACAATGGTCACATGATACATTGATAGGTACCTTTTGTTTGCTGTCAAATCACAGGAAGTACAAACACAAAGCCATGAAAATTCTATTGTCTGCTTCAAATGACACTTATCATACCTGTCTTTAGTGTCATGATTACATACACAATGTATTGCTCCTAATTAAGACCGGCAATACCTTTCTGGAGTAGACTCCAATTTATTATACGAGTTTATGTATTGCAGAGGATTATAGATAAACATTAATTTGTTTATTTCAGAACGTATTCATATTATAATTATATTCAGTAAAAGTCATAACATATAATAAAACATGCATTATACAAGTTATTAAAAATATAATCAACACAGATTATAGAAATATAATCATTTAAAATAGCACCAGTTATTTGTAGTTGCACATAAAGTCTTCGGTGACTTGACTAGGTAGGAAACAATGCACGGCGATCTTGCAATGCACGTGCTACAATGAATAAGCTAAAAATAGGAACATTGAAGAAAAACATACAATGATACAGCCAATAGGTTATTAAAATATAAACAACATGAATTTATGTACCAGAGGTAGTGATAGAATGTTATCACTATTTTTTTAATCATAAAACCATAAATTGATCAAACTTAGGCTATTTTTGCATCAAGTGCTGATTTGCTCCATCAGAGAAAACATCAGCGATGGTCACATGATACATTGATAGGTATCTTTTGTTTGCTGTCAAAGCACAGGAAGTACGAACACAAAGCCAAGAAAATTCTTTTGTCTGCTTCAAATGACAGTTACAATACCTGTGTCTTTAATTGTCATGATTACATACACATTGTATTGCTCCTAATTAAGACCGGCAACACCTTTCTGGAGTCGACTCCAAGGATTATACGAGTTTATGTATTGCAGAGGATTATAGTTAACATCAAATGCTAGTAATCAGCAAAACAATATTAATTCGTTTATTTCAGAACGAATACATATTATATTTAGTAAAAGTCACAACATCCAATAAAACATGCATCCTACAAGCTATTAAAAATATAATCAACATAGATTATAGAAATATAATCATTTTCAACAGCGCCAGATCTTTCTAGCACATTTTAAAATTAAAACGCAAGCACACATGTATACACAATATTTTATTAAAAATGATATTTGAAATATTCGACAAATTGACCTTTCTAACTGTACATAAAATCTACTAGAATTCAAAATTAAATATTATTTTTCTTTTGCTGTGCTCTCACATCTCGGATTGCAATGTGTGTAGACCTTTGAAGCTGTAGCTGTTTTAGTCTCATATTTGTTAAGGAGTTATTTAATAACTTGCATGAAAGGCATTTTTTTGTTTGTCTGGTTTTCATGGGTGGTTTTGTCAATATTGGAATAGCAGGTTCCTCTGAATCTTCTCCACAGAGTGAACTGCTATCCAATAGATTGTGTGGTTCTGGGGAAGCAGTAACGTATTGTGGGTTGCAACTCGGACCAGGTTGGGGCTCATCTTGTTTTCGGGGTACATCCTCAAGATTACAGCTTTCCGTCAATAAAAAATTTTCTGAACATAAACACATAAATTTGGTAAATTGTACAGCATAAGCCAGATTTCGAAACTTATCGAACTGGTACACAACTTTCTTCACTTCAGCAGAAAGTCTCAACACAGGGGTTAGGAGTTAGTGAAAAATGACTACATAATTCACTAACTGTTGTTGCTCGACTGTTACCACAGCTAGTGTAAATATAAAGCATGTGTCCTTTCAAAAACTCATCTGTTGCAGGAACTGTGGAATACTTTTCTTGCAGATGCTGTCTACCTAAGCTCGGTTGGTTACATCTAATTAGGCACTGTCTCTTGTTACTCAAAGGCATCTTTTGGTTATTCACTGAAAAAAAAAAGAGAAAAGAGCGATGAGAAGACAACTGAAATAAGTTTTAAAAAATTTGAAATTATGAAAGACAATATTACCAAAATGAAACATCAACTGTGGGTCAAACCAAACACTGAAAAAAAACAAAAAAAACACACCATTATATGAAAAGAAATGCAAAATTTGAATGACCAATACAAATTAAATCCACACAGAATACAATAGCAAGTGCTTATTTGATTTGGTGTTTTAGAAATTATAATTGTTTGGTCAATTTTATGATTTTAAAATCCTAAAACATCTTGAGATTTGAGACAATTATGGATGAAAATACCAATATATTGTTAGGAACATATTTGTCCATCATTCTTATGTAAGATAAATTAAGAAGAATAAGTCAACATAATCCATTCTCAAACGTAAGTCCTTACACAGGAAGTTTGGTCTGCCATGACACTTTCACTTCGGCGATCTAACGTCGAAATAACCATGCTTGACGAGATAAAGATTAGAGTTACTAGTTAGCATGCTTGCAGCTGCTTGACAAAATTTCAAAGACAATTAGATAAAAAAAACTACTTTTCATTCGTCTCATGTAACCGGTTTTAGTGACTGTAGCATGTTGAACATTCGTAATTTTGAAGAAAAAAACAGAAACTCAAACTGGCGATATAACGCCAACAAACCATATTTCACGAGGTAAAAATTACAATTAAGAGCCTCGAAGCTGCTTCATAAAATTTCAAAGATAATAAAACTAATTATTATGTCCAGCTTCTTTTCATTCGTGTCACATAACCGGTTTTAGTTATTGTAGCATGTTGAAAATTCCGTAAAAGTTTCAAGATGGCGATCGAAAACCGAAATGACACATAGACCATATTTCACGAGGCGATCATAACAATTGAATGCAACCATAACTTTTGATAAAATTTTAAAGACAGTAAGATAAAAAACTAATTATTATGTCCAGCTACTTTTCATTCGTGTCCAGTAACCGGTTATTGTAGCATGTTGAAAATTCCGTAAAAGTTTCAAGATGGCAACCGAACACCAAAATGACCAACAGACCATTTTTGATGAGGCGATCATAACAGTTGAATGCGTCCAAGCATTTTGATAAAATTTTAAAGACAATAAGATAAAAACTAATTATGTCCAGCTACTTTTCATTCGTGTCACGTAACCGGTTTTAGTTATTGTAGCATGTTGAAATTTTGTAAAAGTGTCACGATGGCGATCGAACACCGAAATGACCAAAATACCATATTTCATGAGGCAATCATAACAATTGAAAGCAACCATAACTTTTGATAAAATTTTAAAGACAATAAGATAAAAAACCAAAGTTAATGTCTACTTACCTTTCGTTCGTGTCCAGTAGCTGGTTTTAGTGGTTCAAGCGTGTTGAAAATTCGTAATTTTCTAAAAGGCAGCGTAGGCACAGAAAAACTCAACGGAATCAAAATATTCGAAATCGTGAGCATTTATCAATATCCCAAGGAAAGAATATAACACGAGTCAATGAAAAGCGAACAAACGGTGCCCCCACCTCATGCAAAACACGATTTCTGTGGAACAGCTAATTGGTAAGAAACCGCAGCCGCTAATCGCGAGTATCTGCACATACCTACGAACTGAAAACAAAAAAAAAATGTGTTTGTACACAATTAAAAATAATATAAATAAATTAACTTACACAAAGGTCAAACCTCTTCAGCTTTCAGCTTTACATCCATCTTCTTGAACACTTACACTGGTATTTAAATTTTGAACACTGAAAGAAATTTAACATTATTTTTAATATTTAATAAAATTATTAATATATAATAATTTATACACAATTAAAAATAATATAAATAAATTAACTTACACAAAGGTCGAACCTCTTCAGCTTTACGTCCATATTCTTGAACACTTACACTGGTATTTAACTTTTGAAAATTGAAAGAAATATAACATTATTTTTAATATTTAATAAAATAAATGATGATGATCCAACGATTTTCATTATTTCAAAGAGCTGTGGTTTTAATTATCACTGCATCACCCATCATAGCAGCTCTGTCGAATTCAGTCAGTTTAATGTAACTTCAGGACCAGTTATTCCTCCCGTATCATTTAACATCATCGTTCGATAACGATTTGTACTTCACAAAAAGTTTTACCACATGGAAGCAGCCATTACAAAGTGTTCATTAAACTTCCTCTTAAAAAGAGAGCTCTTTTTCTAAGAGAATATCCGTTTTCTTTAGTATAATTCCACAATGAAAATCAAAGCACCTTTAATATAAGATTAAATGAAATTCAATTCTAACACCATTTCTTAGTGAAAAATACAAAATGAGAAAAAAATAAATAAATAAATAAATAAAATAATAATAATAATAATAATAATAATAATAATAATAATAATAATAATGACATAACAATAATTAATCAAATAGAACAAAAAACGAAAAGAATAACGATAGATAATTTATTTATTCTGCTTTCACCGGTAACAATATTATTACACTCACACCGATATACACACACATCCAAATGCAATAATTTATCACACAGTTCAGATGATTAAATAAAATATTTAACCGTACACAGTACTAGGATCAGTGATACACCTGTTATGACGAGGAAATCTGTTAGATATTAATAGAAATATTTAGTGACGTGTTAGTGCAAAGATTATCAGATTCTTTATCGTTCATAGCATTTAGTGATACACATTTAATTCTTCCTGTGTCTAATATTTCAACATATTGATTTACATCCATTCTGTGTTATAAAATTCTCTAAATAATGTATTTTCTTCTTTTATTTTATTTGTAGTAGTAGTAGTAGTAGTAAATAAATAAAATTATATGGAAAAATATAATACACTGTTGTGATAAAATGTCAATACTACTACTACTACTACTGCTACTACTATTACTACTACCTCTAATAATAATAATAATAATAATAATAATAATAATAAAATGAAATAAAATATGTACAATGTTTAATAATATGCACTCACCTAAAGTTTAAAGATGGATTAAACTGAATTATAAATAAGTAAATATTGTATTTGTTTAAATTACTAACATATGCATACATATAGAAATACACACACACACACAAAGCAAATAAAGAGACATACCTGTATACATACTTCACTATAATAAAACAATAAGAACATGACTGTTAGTTAAAATTCTAAAATATACTTAAATGTTATGTTTAATTTTAGAAACTAGACTGAGGTTGTGCCTAGGTTTTATTCAAAATGACTTTTCACTCTGGCTGCAGTTTGTAAAATAGTATAATTGTTTTCAATATTTACATCAAATACCTTACAATGACCTGAAAAAGCAACCTGTATTTCTCGGTCTATGATACTAGAAACAGTTAATATTAAATAAAATTATTTTTTTTCCCTTTAGTCATACAATGCTTTTATTATTATATATATAATTTTTATTTTGACTTTTTAACTTTTTATTTTCTTTTTATTATTATTTTTATTTCAAACATAATACCTGTTTATTAACTGAAATCCTCTGTAGCAACAGGTAAAGTTACTTCCCCTTCATGAATGAAAACATGGACAAAAAAAACTGGTTACTTTCTTCACACACACACACACACACACACACACACACACAGAGTAGAGAGAGAGAGAGAGAGAGAGAGAGAGAGAGAGAGAGAGAGATACACACAAAATACCAATGCATACATACCTACATACATACATACATGCATGCATACTAATATTTACGTTCATATATATATACTAACTTATTGTTCACACACACACACACACACACACACACACACACACACACACACACACTGAAGTGTGAGGGGAAACAGCCATAGGGAATGAAAAAAGTGAAATATCTCAAGTATAATAATAATAATAATAATAATAATAATAATAATAATAATAATAATAATAATAATAATAATCATAATAATAGCAATAACAACAATTTCTTTCTTTGCACAATAGCTGTCAAGACCCACTGAATTTATTTTCACTGTATTGCTACCTGATTTTATAAAACAATAAAATAAAATAATAAAAATAAAAAAACAACAATTATAGCTTGATTTCTTTGTAATACACTATACAGCACATAAGCCACACCCTCTCAACCCCACTGAAAAAACATGACAGGAATCATTCCATAACAGAATTATTTATATTTCCTCCCTCCTATCAATAATTTCAATTAATAAAGATAAATTTTGTTAAATTCTTCATCAAGGTTAATGAAGATATTCTTAGTGGTTGCTTTGTTTATGTCTGTGATAGTTTTAATGTATTTTGTTGAGTAAAAGTTAGTTAGCATTTTAACAGATCTTACTTAGCGAGCATTTAATCTATTTTTTGTTTGTGTTTGTGTTGATAATTAAAGTGTGTTACTCTAGGTGTAGAAAGTACCAGATGTGGAGTACATATACCATTATTATTATTATTGTTGTTGTTGTTATTATTTATATTGTTATTATTATTGTTATTGTTATTATTATTATTATTATGTCTGCGAACATTTTAATGGGTTATTGTGTAGGTGTGAGTTTTTAAATGTATTATTGTGTAGGTGTGTGTTAAAGAGTATTTTAATTTATATCATTGTGTGCAGATATGTAGTATTTCATATAATTATTTAATCTTAATGCACACTGAAACCAAAATAAAAACAGACTAAACATATTATACTGTTGTTGTCTTTTTTCTTCTTTTTTGACACTTGAAAGAGATTCAAGTTTTTACACAAACATAAGAGATTATATTTTCTTGTGAAAGACTCCAGAGAGTGTGATGTTATTCTACAGACAAAAGAATTAAGATTGTTTTTATGCAGACTAAAGATATTACAGTGAACTCTGTTTATAACAACCTACTGCATAATGTACTGTCAACAGCCAACATTTCGGGAAACATTTTCTTATTTGAATTTTGTTTTGGGGTTTTTCACAAGGAATGTGGAAGCAGATATAAAAACAGGAGAAAGACCTGATTACTGAGATGCTGTACTGTGAGTGACATCAGTCTGAAATATCTGGCTACAAGTAAAAGAAAACTCACATATATACTCAGTCAATATATATTCAATAAAATGTTCTTATTACATACACATACATACATACATACATATATACATACATATATTTACCAACACAGTCAATATACTTGGATTGATGAATATGTTGTTTTCTATGCTGCTGTTTGGAATCATCATTCCCACTTTAGTCCCAGAGCAACCAGCTTGAAACATACCAAACATTAGATTTATCATACTCTACCCCAACCTAGATAATATTCACTGAAACATACCAAACATTACATTTATCATACTCTACCCCAACCTAGAGAATATACACTGAAATATACCAAACATTACATTTATATTACAGAAAGATACACTGAAATATACCAAACATTTTTATCATACTCTACCCAACCTAGAGAATGTACACTGAAACATACCAAACATTACATTTATATTACTCCACCCCAACCTAGAGAATATACACTGAAACATACCAAACATTACATTTATCATACTCTACCCCAACCTAGAGAATGTACACTGAAATATACCAAACATTACATTTATCATACTCTACCCCAACCTAGAGAATATATACAGAAATATACCAAACATTACATTTATCATACTTTACCCCAACCTAGAGAATATACACTGAAATATACCAAACATTACATTTATATTACTCCATGCAAACCTAGAGAAGATACACTGAAATATACCAAACATTACATTTATATTACTCCACACAAACCTAGAGAATATACACTGAAATATACCAAACATTACATTTATCACTCTACCCCAACCTAGAGAAGATACACTGAAATATACCAAACATTACATTTATATTACTCCATGCAAACCTAGAGAAGATACACTGAAATATACCAAACATTACATTTATCATACTCTACCCAACCTAGAGAATATACACTGAAATATACCAAACATTACATTTATCATATTCCACCCCAAACCTAGAAAAATATATGAAAAATTATATTTATCACACTGTACCCTAACTCCAGAGAAAATACATTGAAACATGCCAAATATTATATTATTATATTCCACCCAAAACCTAGAGAATATACATTCAGACATTCTAAACATTACTTTTATTATACACTAACCAAAAACTAGAGAATATACACTGAAATGTCAAATATTACCCTTGAATAATTTACTTATTACTAAGAATGAGGAAATTAACATGATAAAATATGTTTTGTTAGAACATTCCACAATTTACTTACATGGAAGAGTCCAATAGCAGAGTTATCAGACACACTTGTATGTAACACTATGTCACATTGCAGTATGCTTTTCTTGAGCAATACAGTAAATTTACTTAATCTAATAAAGACAACGAGTCATTTCCATTTATAAAATATATTTATTATGTTAACTGTCAGTTGAATTACAATACACTTCATAACAATAATTGTTATTTAAAACATTAGCAATTTATCACATTTACACTCAAGGAAAACTGTTATGACTATCATCCCATTTGTTACAACACTAACACAGAGAGAGTGAATTGGTAAACAGATGTCCTCTATCTAGTATACAGTAGTAGACTCATCTTCCCTGTTGCTACACAAAATAATTAAGCAACTGATCCCTATTACAATTTATCAGAAATAAAAAAAAAAGCAAACAAAAAAAAGCTTTAAACAAAGCAATTTAAAGCAGTTTAATTACTCCTGATACTGAAATGTTAATTAATTTCCCACGTTGCTAATCCCAACAAAAAGAACAGTTTAATACAACCACACTATCACATGACTTGCACAACCAATCAGACCAGGTGTTTTGTTAATCTGATTTTATTTCTGAAAATGAAAACAAACCCATCTTGTGATAATCATAGACAAAACTTACTGCGGCACAAAAAGTGCATAAAGTATATCCACTCGTCTCAATTATATATAAAAAATAAAAATTGTCTTCTTCTTTCTTTCTATTATTATTATTATTATTATTATTATTATTATTATTATTATTATTATTATTATTAATGTATTCAGTAATTTATTTATTTATTTAATTTTTGTTTAATTCTTTATTATCATAGTATTTAATTGAATAAAATGAAAAACACTTGGTGACTGGTAACTACTGCACTAATATCACTGGAGTTAGCTTCATAAACCATCAAACTAACATCTGGATGTGTAACAAATGGGAGACAATCCACCAATTAAAGATACAGTTAATTATAAAACAGAAATTTGATCTAAAGTTAGTTGATGCACAAAAAATAAATATAGTAAAAAACTTTCTACCAAGCTAATTAAATAAGAAAAATACAATCAACGTAGGTAAAAATATATATATGTCATTGCTATATACATTTATTCAATGTATTCTAATGATTAAATACATAAAAGTTAAAAGTTAAAAAAACTAACAAAAATAATCTGTATAGATTCCCAATTAATAATAATAATAATAATAATAACAACAACAACAATAATAAATCATTAATAATTGAATACAAAAAAATAAAATAAAACTACAATAACAAAATAATACCCATAAAATAAATTCTCCAAGGAAACAATCATCAAAAGACAAAATACAAAATATATATTATATATATATATTTATATTCAATGTTATTTAAGGATCAGTGCATTAGTCCATGGAAATAGTTATAAAACGGTTCTATTCAAAGGAGTAACATTAAGGAGTGAAACCTCAGATATAAATTTTAAAGGAGTGACAACCATCCAACCAAATGGTAGGTGAACAAATGCAGAGGGAAGAGAGGCTTGCAACTGTTGTCAGGAGACATGGAACTGTCCCTTTCAACAAATAGCTTTGTGGAATTGCGCACAATTTGCATTTCAGTACAAGAAATGTAAACTATGAGGTGGACAATAACTGCAGTGATGGGGAACAAGAATTGTAAACAAGTTTAAAACATACAAACAATTCAGTGGTTCTAGTTTTGAAAATAAAATTTTGAATATACTTTGTCACTGCATCATTCTTTCAATCCTATGAAATGTCACTCCTTCAATACAGTGTTATAAAATAATAATAATAATAATAATAACAATAATAATAATAATAATAATAATAATAATAATAATAATTCATCACAAAACATTGATTTGAATCAAATTATTTACAAGTAAAATAACAGAAGTATTAAAATGTTATCACACAGATTAAATCTGTTTTACTGCACACTCATAGTTCAATGTCAAACAGGTAAATAAACACATCACTAACTGCAAATATTCCTAATTTAATTTAACTTTATTAATTATTTAATATTATATAATTATAAAATAGGTAAATCAAAATATTATTAACGAAAAATATTATTAATTTAAATTCAAATATACTTTATTAATTATTAGCTATTTTATAATTATTAAATACAAAAATGTAGTCATTATAATAATTATCTTTGCTATATGTCAAAGAGAAATACATGTATGGGAATATTAACTACATTACTGTGCACTGTTTTATATAAATGTAGACAAAATGTATTCACAGTGAAAACTTACATTTGCTTTATTAATTTTATTATTCTCTATTTTCTAATGATAATTTAGTCAAATGTAAACATTGTATCAATATATCTCCTAATTAATACAAGACTAAATTCAGATATTTTCTTTTATATGACAATAAAACAAATGAAACTAACAATAAAAAATAGCCTATGATACAATGTGTGTGTATATATATATATATATATATATATATATACATATATATATATGTATTATATATATATGTATATGTATGTATGTATGTATGTATGTATGTATGTATGTATGTATGTATGTATGTATGTATGTATGTATGTATGTATGTATGTGAGGGACTGAACCAAAAGCACCCAAGCATAATCTGAAGATACATAAACACCATTAACATGTCTGAGGTTTATTTCTTCTTGCATAGATGTAAAGTATTTGGGAAATTCCTTCAATACACGTGGGACATTAATATAGGGTAAACACTGTCACTGGTTCTTTCTTAAGGAACCCAGGACAGCAATAGTCTGCCAGTATTGATCATGGATGTGAGATGTTATCTGTGTGACTGTGATGAAAGAGAGTTCAAGAGAAAAGACAATATCTGGCAAGGGAAAAAGACGTTTGGACCAATTCTCTGTAGTATAACAACGATACTATCATTTATAATGTTATACTATTGTGTATCATGGTGTTCATTCAGGCAGAGAAATTAAAGATGTAATCAAAATCAAACGTGTGTAGTTTTTGTGTGAGGGTGCTGTACACACCTGGCCACTTACATATATATATTTTGCTTCAAAATACAAATATATTATTAAAAATAAATAATGAGAAAGCAAACATTTTATAACACAAAAAAATATAAAATATCTTAAATTAAACATCATAATACTAGTTTAGTTATTTTAAACATAGCAAAAAAGATTTATAGTACAGAACTATTTTATAATGTAACAAAAAACCCACAAAAAAACTTTACCTTAACAATATACAAATTCATGTAGTACGAACACAGTAAAACAATACAGAACAATTTTGTAAAATGAAAAATATATTTTAAAAATTTTACACTCAACATTAAAATACAACTTTAATTATAACATCCTGTTTAACAGATATTTTCACACATGAACAGTCTAACACAAGTAATAATCAAGTCATCATGAATAACAAATCTGATTTAAAAATTGTCTGAATTTTCACTGACTGAATAACCTGATCAAACTTAACATCAGTATTAGTATTGTTGTATAATTATTGGAATCCTAACTTATCTGAACATTTTTTTTAAACTGAATTGTGCAATAAATCCAGAAAGTGTTTCAGTGAAAAGTAAAAATCATTATTAAAATTTCATACAATATTATTTCTTGTTATGTACAAATACAACAGACAGCAAAATATTTGAATAGAAACAAAAATAAACTGTACAACTAAGACAATATTTGAATAGATACAAAATACTAAGGAATATGGTTATACAAAATTTTTATAGAAACATAAACTATGCCATATATTATTCAAAATATTTGAATAGATAGAATAGACGATACAATATGGCAATGTAATATTTGAATAGAATCAAACATTATATCATACATTAATACAATATTTGAATAGATACAATACTCTGTACAATACATTAATACAATGTTTGAATACCATACATTAATACAATATTTGTATAGAAATAAAAACTGCACCATACATAAATACAATATTTAAATATATAAAACAGATTATACAATATGGTAATACAATATTTGAAAAGAAACAAAAGCACAATATACAATATTTGAATAGGAAAAGCAGAGTGCACAGTACAGTAATGCAATATTTTAGTAGAAACAACAGTTTACAGTATCTAGATACGCAAACTCATATTGACTTTAATTTGAAAATTTGCTCTGGCGAATGTATCGGTTATTTTATAAAAACCTGTACATATTACTTAACACTGATACAAGATTACAGTAAAAATAGACACAAATGAAGCAGTTCAGAATAAAACTACATCAGGAATTGTTTCTGGATGAAGTAGAAAATTAAGATCAACTTTGTACCAGAAAAATTACAAACAAAATCCAGATTTCTTCAGAACAATTTTTCAGTTGATTATGAACATCAGTTTCATGCCAAAATATTATTTCAGCAAACTTTTAAAATATTCTCACCAGGTAATCTTGCATTTAAAAGTGAGAGTCTGTGCACATTTATAACAAAATGTATCTATCTATCTGTTAATATATTTAGCACCATTCTCAGTAAACATAAAACAATTCCCCTTTTGTTACAACTCTTTGCTTTATCAAGAATAATATTTACATCAGCACATTTGTCAATCAGTGCTGTCACAACTTCCGTATTTCCATGTTTTATTGCTAGGTCTAAAACAGAATTGTTATCATTGTCTCTTAAATTAGGATCAGCTCCATGTTCCAGTAAATACAAAACTACTTTCTTCAAAGCTTGATGTCGTCGTATATAGAAATTTACTTTCTTCAAAGGTTCACGCTGTAGTAAATACAAAGGTAGTATCAGATGTGCACATTTAACAGCAGTAAAAAGAGGAGTTTCACCTCGATTGTTTTTAATATTTATATCAACACCTTTTTCAACCAGTGTTGTTACAATTTCTATATTTCCAAATCCAGCTGCTAGGTGTAAAACAGAATTGTTATCATTGTCTGTTAAATTAGGATCAGCTCTATGTTCCAGTAAATACAAAGCTACTTTACAGTTTTCATTCTTCAGAGATGCATAATGTTCATTGTAAGTAAGAGCTGTAGAAAGAGGAGTTTCACCTCGACTGTTTTTGATGTTTATATCAACACCTTTTTCAATCAGTGCTGTCACAATTTCAAAATATCCATGTTCAGCTGCTAGGTGTAAAACAGAATTGTTGTCATTGTCTGTTAAATTAGGATCAGCTTCGTGTTCCATTAAATAGAAAAATACTTTACATTTTTCATCCTTCAGAGAAGGATCAAGCTGTCTGTAATTAAAAGGTGACAAAAGAGGTGTTACACCTCGGCTGTTTTTAATGTTTACATCAGCACCTTTTTCAATCAGTGCTGTCACAATTTCTGTATTTCCAAATGCAGCTGCTAGGTGTAAAACAGAATTGTTATCATTGTCTGTTAAGTGAAGATTAGCTCTGTGTTGCAGTAAATAGAAAAATACTTTACAGTTTTCATTATTCAAAGATGGATCACGTACACAGTAACAAACAGCTGCAAAAAGAGGAGGGTGGCCTTGGCTGTTTTGAACATTTATATCAGCATCTTTTTCAATCAGTGCTTTCACAATTTCTATATTTCCACGTTCAGCTGCTATGTGTAAAACAGAAATGTTTTTATTGTCCGTTACATTAGGATCAGCTCCATGTTCTAGTAAATAGAAAAATACTTTATATTTTTCATTATTCAGAGATGGATCACATTGACAGTAACAAACAGCTAGAAAAAAGAGGAGTGTGGCCTTGGCTGTTTTGAACATTTATATCAGCATCTTTTTCAATCAGTGCTTTCACAATTTCTATATTTCCACGTTCAGCTGCTATGTGTAAAACAGAAATGTTTTTATTGTCCGTTACATTAGGATCAGCTCCGTGTTCTAGTAAATAGAAAAATACTTTATATTTTTCATTATTCAGAGATGGATCACGTACACAGTAACAAACAGCTAGAAAAAGAGGAGTGTGGCCTTGGCTGTTTTGAACATTTATATCAGCATCTTTTTCAATCAGTGCTTTCACAATTTCTATATTTCCACATTCAGCTGCTATGTGTAAAACAGAAATGTTTTTATTGTCCGTTACATTAGGATCAGCTCCGTGTTCTAGTAAATAGAAAAATACTTTATATTTTTCATTATTCAAAGATGGATCACGTACACAGTAACAAACAGCTAGAAAAAGAGGAGTTTGACCTCGGCTGTTTCTAACATTTACATCAAAACCTTTTTCAATCAGTGCTTTCACAGTTTCTATATTTCCATGTTCTGCTGCTAGGTGTAAAACAGAGTTGTTATCATTGTCTGGTAGATTAGGATCAGCTCCGTGTTGCAGTAAATAGAAAAATACTTTATATTTTTCATTATTCAAAGATGGATCACGTACACAGTAACAAACAGCTAGAAAAAGAGGAGTTTGACCTCGGCTGTTTCTAACATTTACATCAAAACCTTTTTCAATCAGTGCTGTCACAATTTCTTTATTTCCTTGATAAGCTGCTAGGTGTAAAACAGAGTTGTTACAATTGTCTGGTAGATTAGGATCAGCTCTGTGTTGCAGTAAATAGAAAAATACTTTATATTTTTCATTATTCAAAGATGGATTACGTATACAGTAACAAACAGCTAGAAAAAGAGGAGTTTGACCTCGGCTGTTTCTAACATTTACATCAAAACTTTTTTCAATCAGTGCTGTCACAGTTTCTATATTTCCATGCGAAGCTGCTAGGTGTAAAACCGAGTTGTTATCATTGTCTGGTAGATTAGGATCAGCTCCGTGTTGCAGTAAATAAAAAAATACTTTATATTTTTCATTATTCAAAGATGGATCACGTACACAGTAAGAAACAGCTGCAAAAAGAGCAGTTTGACCTCGGCTGTTTCTAACATTTACATCAGCATCTTTTTCAATCAGTGCTTTCACAATTTCTATATTTCCATGTTCTGCTGCTAGGTGTAAAACAGAAATGTGTTTATTGTCCGTTAGATTAGGATCAGCTCCGTGTTCTAGTAAATAGAAAAATACTTTATATTTTTCATTATTCAAAGATGGATCACGTACACAGTAACAAACAGCTAGAAAAAGAGGAGTTTGACCTCGGCTGTTTCTAACATTTACATCAGCATCTTTTTCAAACAGTGCTTTCACAATTTCTATATTTCCATGTTCTGCTGCTAGGTGTAAAACAGAAATGTGTTTATTGTCCGTTAGATTAGGATCAGCTCCGTGTTGCAGTAAATAGAAAAATACTTTATATTTTTCATTATTCAGAGATGGATCACGTACACAGTAACAAACAGCTGCAAAAAGAGGAGTGTGGCCTTGGCTGTTTTGAACATTTACATCAGCATCTTTTTCAATCAGTGCTGTCACAGTTTCTATATTTCCATGCGAAGCTGCTAGGTGTAAAACAGAATAGCTATTACTGTTTGTTGAATTAGGATCAGCTCCATGTTCTAGTAAATAGAAAAATACTTTATATTTTTCATTATTCAAAGATGGATCACATACACAGTAAGAAACAGCTGTTAAAAGAGGAGTTTGACCTTCGCTGTTTCTAACATTTACATCAAAACCTTTTTCAATCAGTGCTTTCACAGTTTCTATATTTCCAAATTCAGCTGCTTTGTGTAAAACAGAATTGTTATCATTGTCTGTTAAATTAGGATCAGCTCCATGTTCCAGTAAATACAAAAATACTTTACAGCTTTCATCCATCAGTGATGGATCAAGTACACATGCAAAAAGAGTGTAAAAAAGAGGAGTTTGATCTTGTCTGCTTCTAATATTTATATCAAAACCTTTCTCAATCAGTGCTGTCATGAGTTCTATATTTCCAGTTAGAGCTGCTATGTGTAAAACAGAAATATTATTGTTTGTTAAATTAGAATCAGCTCCGTGCTCCAGTAAATAGAAAACTATTTTTGTCTGTTTAGCCTCAACAGCTATAAAAACAGGTGTTACACCTAGGCTGTTTCTAATATTCACATCAACACCTTTTTCAATCACTGCTTTCACAATTTCTATATTTCCAAATGCAGCTGCAAGGTGTAAAATAGAATTGTTATCATTGTCTGTCATGTTAGGATCAGCTCCATGTTCCAGTAAATACAAAGCTACTTTACATTTTTCATCCCTCAGAGACGGATGAAGTTGATTGTGAGTAAGAGCTGTAAAAAGAGGACTTTCACCTTGGCTGTTTTTGATATTCATGTCAACACCATTTTCAATCAGTCTTGTCACAAATTCTATATTCCCATATTTAGCTGCTTCGTGCAAAATAGAATTGTTATCACTGTCTGCTTTATTAATATCAGCTCCATGTCCAAATAAATACCAAATTACTGTGCTATTACGAGAGAATACAGCTTTAAAAAGAGGAGTTTCACCTCTTCTGTTTCCAATATTTACATCACAACCTTTTTCAGTCAGTGCGGTCACAATTTTTATATTTCCATATTTAGCTGCTAGGTGTAAAACAGAATTTTTATCTTTGTCTGTTAAAGTAGGATCAGCTCCTTTTTCTAGTAAGTACGAAGCTATTTCCCGTCTGTTGGTGTTTAAGGATATAAAAAGAGGAGTTTCACCTGCAGTGTTTCTTACATTTATTTCAACGCCTTTTTTTATTATGTTTTTCACCACATCTATGTCAATTTGAGATGCTATGTGCAATGCTGTATTTTTTCGTGTATCTTTCATGTTAATATCTGCATCATTTTCTAGTAACAACAAAGCTATTTCCTTTCTGTGTGTCACTGCTTTTACAGTTTCATGAAGTGGAGTTTCTCCCTCACTGTTTACTGCATTAACATCAGCTTTTCTCT
Organism: Chrysomallon squamiferum; assembly: GCA_012295275.1. Lineage (NCBI taxonomy): Eukaryota > Metazoa > Mollusca > Gastropoda > Neomphalida > Peltospiridae > Chrysomallon > Chrysomallon squamiferum. Next base: position 919,966 of record CM022678.1, read on the forward strand.
TTATCAATGACTTTATCATATCTAAGTCACCACGCAGAACTGAAATGTGGAGAGGTGAGTCTGAAGTCAACATTTCCACTTCAGTTTCCTCTTTAAACAATTGAACCAAATTCTTGTTAACAGCTACATTCACATTAGGATCAGCTCCTTTGTCAAGAAGACACTGAACAACATCTGCACTGTTAAACATCACTGCTACTTTCAGTACTTCACTTTTCTTCCAGTTGTTCTCATCTGTGTCATTACATCTCTGCTCAATGAGAAAATTCACTGTATCAATACATCCCCACATTGCTGCTGCTAAAAGTACTTTATCTCTGTTCTCTTCATTTATACAATCAGGTTTCAGTCTTACTATTTCTTTTAGAACACTTGAAGTACTCTGACCAGCAGCAATGACAGCAATGTCTTTATTTTTGTTTATTATATCAATGGTAACAAGTTTCTTAAACAGAAGGCTTACATCGACTTTAAACGTCTTTGATTTTCCCAGATACTTCTCAATCACCTTTTTATGTCCATAGAACCTAACCAGTATGAGTTTTACAGCTTCTTCCTTGATTTCACTGTTGTTTTTCTCATTGTTTATCATGTCAGCCAACAGACAGGAAATGTTCATGTTACTTCTAACGATTGAAATATCTAACATGCGAGAATACATATTCAGTTTCATGTCCTTTTTATACTTTAGCAACTCTCTGAGTATGGTATCACTGTCTGTTTTTGAACAAGCAGCTGCAATCAGTGTATCAAATGATGGAATAACACCTGATTTTAGCAATATTCCCACAACATCTTCATCACCAAACAAACAAGAAATATCCATAAGTTCTTTTTTCATGTCTATTAAGTCCGTTTCAAACAGTTTTGATGCAAAAAATCTTGATATTATCGTTTTAAGCAGTTTTGAACATTCCATCTGACACAGTTTTGATGTGAAATATTTTGACAATGTTCTATGTCTGTTTGCAATACACTCACTTGCAACAGATTTTGAATTTATAACATTTCCTTCAAGATTGAAAGGAAATCCATACCTAGAATCATTGTCAACAATATTTGAAATATCATTAATAATTTCAGTTGAGTTTACATGTACAGATGATATATAAGAATATTGCTTTTGACGTTCTCCAGATAGTCTTTGCTGTAAGATTTCAGACAACCTACCATAAAACTGTTTTTCTTCTATGAGGTATTTTAGAAACTCTTCATCTTTCAGAGATGGATGTGAAATAATTTCTATGAAATTGTCTGATGCCAACAAGTCAGTAAATCTGCGAGCAAGAACATCAAAGCAGTTAGGTCTCACAGTCATTGTAATGTGACTTTTGTTAGACACTCCAGGCGTCACAACATATTCTAACAACATGGAGACAGGACACACTTCTAGCAACTCTGCTGCTTTCTTTGGAAACTCTGATGAAAATATCAGAAACAAACAGTCAAACACTGACTGGTGAATAAATGTGTATTTATTGTCAAAACACTTCAAATAGGTACCACACATTACATCAGCTGTTTTCATTACATCTATAAGATCAGTGTTTTTTACACTCTCGCAGACTTGCTCTAGCTGTCTTACTAATTTCATTATGTCACTGTCAGCGTCATTTTCAAATGGGTCCAGTGAATCAATGCTGAGACTGCCTTCTTTGAACAAAATCAGCAAAAGAACTAGATATTTGATTTGTGAAGATTTGTCATCTTTCAAATTTTCCAGCTGTACTTTGAGATATTCTACAGGATGCACAAAAAACTCAATTCCTAATTTTTGTGCATCACTTAAATTAACATAATACACACACACCTGAGGAAATCCTAACTCTATACATGAACTGAAAATGACAATCATTTTATCAGTTTCATCCATTGGAACATCCTTTTTTTTTAGATATTTGTTTAGAATTTCTTCCTGTTCATCATATTTCAGACAACACTGATAACTCTGGAGATCAAGAACATGATTCTCATTAAACAGGTCAAATTCCTTCAAACTAGTATCACTTTCTGAATATATTTGTTTTCTTAAAGTAATAATACATTTCAAAGAACCATCCTGAACAAGATTCCAGATCACTGGAAATTTGAGTTTCCATGAGTCTATAAAATCTGAAACAAGATTAGTCTTACCAAATATATCATCAATGAGAACAACACATTTCTTATTTCCAGATAGAGAGATGTCACTGAATTCATAATGATGAGTCAGCAAGTAAGATTCTCCTATCTGTTCTTTTTCTATCTCTCTCATCATACTCAAAGCTAGAGTTGTCTTTCCTGAACCTGGACTTCCTATTACAATCACAACACCATTCTTCTTCAAAAGTGTCAA
>CM022678.1:922500-1020000 GCA_012295275.1 Chrysomallon squamiferum
GGTTCTACTACACGTTCCGCTCGGAGGTCGCCTGTAAACTGCTGCGGTTTATCAACACGCTGTGCTGCATGACGTCAATAGCCACGCTTGTCGTCATCGCTGTCGACAGATACCTGAAAGTGTGTCGACCTCTGAAAACTCAGATGACACTGAGGGAAGCAAAAATCTCCATAATTTGCATTTTGCTTTGCCGGTACCCTCTTCAGCTGGCCCGCCATTCTCATTAATGGAATCAGGACGGTAAAACGGAAGTACCGGGGCTTATGGGAAGGACTGCTCCACCAGCGACAGTATGACCAATACTGTTTATCCTCTGACCTACCATGCGATACTTACTGTATGTTTCGTGATACTCACAATAACCCTGGCCGTGCTGTACAGTCTGATAGGTACAGCTGCTAGAAAGCACAGGCAATACATCAAAAATCAGCCGATATTGAAAAAGACAAATTTAGGTAAACGTTCAGTTTGTTCTCTTGAAAGTTCGTCCAGTGACCTCCGATTGACCCCTGATTCAGAGCAGGGTATATCTCACATTGGTAATACTGAAACCTGTGAAGGTCAGCATAATGAAGGTCAAGGCTGTAACACTCGGATTAGTAAGAATTGTGAAAAGTTGAAATCACGTCATAAACTGAAAGAGAAGTCCACGATTATTGGCTTCACCATCACCCTCGTTTTCATTCTCAGCTTTTTACCTTTTCTGTGTCTGATCGGTGCAAGGTCATTCTTCCCAAACTTCGACTACGATTTAAAAGGTGGCGCCCTGGTCGCCTTTAATGTATTCATCCGCTCCTACTTTGTAAATAGTGCGGCGAATCCTATTATTTATGGAGTGCTGAACGTTCGATTTCGCGAACAAACTATTCGATTGTTTAAACGACTGTGTTGTGTGAAATTTAAAAATGTTACCACTGTGAAACAGCAAACGTCGTCGTTGTAGTGGTGTACTCTGTACAAACGTTCGTTTTTGTTCTGAGTACAGAACCTTGTAGCTTTAGTGCAAGAGTCGGTGCACAAAACGTCGTTATTGTTAAGTATTAAGTGCATGATGTCGTCGCTATTATATGTATGATACGAACAGGACAACGTCGTCGCTGTAGTAGAATTGTGAGTCATGGATTGTCGGATAACATATTCCAGTGCGGTGTGTAGTTAACAAACTACTTTTATTCGACACATGTAACAGATTACTGAGAAATGCAGAACAAACTGCATAGAGAATATATAAAATAGAGACAGGTCTATTTTAGTGTACTCCAGAGTAGAAATCACAGAATGTAAATGAATGTACAGAAATGGACGTCGACTGTAAATATGAACAGAACGTTCTTCTTCTTCTTCTTCTTCTTCATAACTTCGTCTTACTTCCTCTTTAGTTCCTTTTCTTTCGTCTTCATTGTCTTTTTCTGTTGTTTAGTTATGTCTTATACGAATCACTGAATATTATAAAGACCTATATTAAAACATTTTGCACTTACGAATGAAGTAAATTCAAAATTTGTTTTTATAATAAACATAAAAAGTAAATAACAGACGGTATATTGTTAGTGTTTTTAAAGTGATATACAGTCATACGCTTATGGATAAACACATACACATGTACATACATACACTCGTAGATGCATATACATGCATACATACATACAAACATACATGCATACGTACATAGATATGTACATAGCTGCACAGGCACAAACATTATCATTTATTTTATTTTATATATTGCTACTTTATTTTATTTTATTTTACTGTTTATTTATTTATTTATTTATTTATTTATCTGGGTGTTTTTATTATTATTATTATTATTTTGTTGTTTTTGTAATAATGATGTAAGAGAGATAACTCTCTTCTGCCAGTTAAACTTACAATCACGTGGTTTAGTTGAGATAATGGCGGCTTTTGCGAGATGGAACTGTTTGCTTCGAACAACGACTGCAAGAAGAACAGCTTTAAGACAAATCTCGACAAAGGAAAAACGTAAAATTAATATAAGTTAATTGTTTTGTTCATTCTAATGTCCATGACATGGTATGTTTCATATAATTAGCGAATGAAAATTAATTTTAAAAACAATTTTTGAATCGTCCTTGATCGTCTGTTTTTCTTATCAGACGACAAATTATTATTCAATAATAATCATTATAATGTATTGCCTCATTTTATACTATAATCTATAATTGTCAGAGGTATCGGTACTTTTTTGTTACATAAATAAATTTTTGAATGAATCATTCATGAATGTATGCAGCAGATAATTAAGAGGCATTAGAACAAATTTAATAAAACTTTATTTTAAACTTTCAGTTAGTTTGTAAATCTTTTAATTCTTTATATTAATTTTGTCATGTTTATTGTTAAAATGAGAAATGAAGTAGCCCAAATCGAAAAAGTTTTGAAGAAGAAAATGTAAAAAAATTCCTGATTTTTTGGCTTATAAATTATTTTAATGAAGTCTAAGAATAAAATTCACAAAAAGTTAAATACATTTAAAAAATAATTATAATAATAAAAATAAGTAAATAAATGAAGAAAAGGAGTTTAATAATAATAATAATAATAATAATAATAATAATCAAAAATATTGTCAAATCATTATTAAAGAAAATATATTTAATCTAGAATAAATTCATTATGTTATCTTAATTGTCTGCATGAAAATTTAAATTTAAATTAAAATAACTTAAAAACATTGTGTATCTGTAAATACACTGTAATACACAATTATGTCATTTATTGCAAACCAATTTGTTGATGCAATTAGTTGTTAACATGCATTTAATTTGTTATTATTATTATCATCATTATTATTATTATTTCTATTTTTAGAACTGATTTTAACAGAGACACACGGACAGATACTTATGATTGGAATCAATCGACCAGAGGTTCGGAACTGTGTGAATCCTGAGACCTCGAGACAGCTAATAGACGCTTTTAGACAGTTTGAGAAAGAAGACTCTCTTGTCGCAGTTCTTTATGGACATGGTAATGAAAGTAGATTTTTGGTTTCCATGGATACTGTTACAAAACATAATGCATGAATGCATAAATTATTGATTAAAATATGATAGATTTCATAAATATAAAAAAAACTTCATCCCCTTGGACATATATATATATATATATATATATGTATGTGTGTGTGTGTGTGTGTATATATATATATATATATATATATATATATATATATATATATATGTATATATATATATATATATATATATTAAAAGTATAAAACTTGATGATTCATTTATTTGGATGCAGTTTTAAATCTTACATCTAATTGCCTATGAAATTTATAGAAAAAAATAGTAAAATGCAAAAGATAAATGGTTAATAACAAAACAGTTCACTGGAATTAATCAGTTGACTTCTTGCTGTTAAACATTATTATCAAAGTTTAGTAGCTAATAAAAGAATAGTTAAATGCACTTAGATGTGAGAGTGGTGACTTATTTATTACTGCTAAACGTCGTTATTATCAAAGTTTAGTAGCCAATAATAAAACGTTTAACTAGATTTGTACCAGTGATTGACATTGTTTTTATTAAAGTTGTGTACCCAGTAACAAAATAGTTAAATACATCTAGACATGAGAGCAGTGACATGTTTGTTTCTGTTAAACTTTGTTATTATCTACGTTTAGTAGCCAGTAATAAAATGGTAAATTGACTGGTAGCATTTGACTGATTTAGTATTGTTATTATCAAAGTTTACTAGCTAATAACAAAACAGTTAACTAGACTGTACTAATGACTGATTGACTTATTACTGTTAAACTTTGTTTTTATTAAAGTTCAGTAGTCAGTTGAAATTTTTGAATTTAGATAACATTTGATTTATTATTGTTAAACTTTGTTGTTATCAAAGATTAGTAGCTATTGTGACTGATTACTGATGTAGCTGATAACTGGTGGAAAATGTTGAGATTGAAATGTTTCAGTTTGACAGGTGGTGTGTTTTGCTCTGGCTATGATTTGAAATATTTGTCTCAGCTCGACATGTCAGTAACAGATCTTTTCAAACCACCAGCAGAGTCTGACAATGCACCCATGGTAATGTTTACATCACTCGATTTGTGTATAAATATTTGTTAATTATTATTATTATTTTTTTATTTTTTTATTTTTTTTAATTTTTTTTTTTTTTTTTTTATTAATTGTTGTATTTATAGTTAAACTTTTCTTTGTATAAAAATAGATACATGCCTTAGTCATTACTTCTTGTTTGGTCTATTTATTTTGAGTCCTAGTTTATAATATATTGAAAACATTTAAATCTAAAGAATTTTTTTTTTTATTTCTCATTTTGATAAATTAATAACTAATTTAATTAAAATTAATAAGATATGTTTTACCACACAAGAAAAGTTTTTATAAGAAAGAAACATACATTTTCAAAAGTTTTAAATTACTTCCACATTTTTAAAAGTGAATAATGAACTATAATCAGATCAGCATTTCTGTTCAGTATTGTGATTTATTTGATGAAGTTTTTTGAAGATAAAGTGAGTTTGTTGTTATCTAAGTAGGGGCCGTCACGGATGCTGTGTTCCAAGCCGGTGGTTGCTGCAGTGGCTGGGTACGCGGTTGGGGGGGGTCTGGAGCTGGCGTGTATGTGCGACCTCAGAGTCGTGGAGGAGTCGGCCATCATGGGCGTTTTCTCTAGAAGGTTTGGTAAGATTTTATGTGTGGAGGGAACAGCATTTTTAAATTTTACATTGTTTTATAATAATGTTTTTTTTTAATGATAAATGTTAAGAACTTTGTGAATGAAAACTTAAGAGGATTAATACATTTTACAGAATTGTGTGGGTGTATATTTGTTTATTTATTTATTTTTTTGTTTTTTTTTACATTAAATAATAAAAGATAATATTGTGTGTTTTACATAGTGTGTATCATAGATTAATCATTAAATTTTTGTGTTAATTTGGAATAAACATAACTTAAATTTTACATACATTCAGAATAAGACTTTTTTAATGTTAAAAGTTAAAAGCATTGTGAATTAAAACTGAAAAATGTTCTTAAATTTTAAATTTTTACAAAATAATGCTTTTTTAACAACATGTTAAATAAACGTAAAAGAAAATTAAAAATATTTTTATGTTTTACGTTTTATGATAAAATTATTGTAAAGGAAATGTTTGCATTCACTGTCTTAATGTATAATAAACACTTAGATTCTTCTCTTTTCTTTATAATTTTTGTTTATCCATATTTGGTATGCAGAAAGTTTACAAATATATAACAGATGCACAAATATGAAACAAACAATGTTATTCTAATGCATTTTTCTCATTGTTATGAAATTTTATATTAAGTAATATTTATAATCGTTGCAAAAAAAGAGAAATATATAAATTATAAATTAATATTTAATTGCTTGTAATTACGATGTTCTGGCCATTGATTAATCTATTAATCTCTGTCACTGTTTTATTCACTGTTTATTTATTTTTGTTTTTTAATTTAATTTATTTTATCATATATTTAAAAAAAAATATTTTTCATTTATTTATTATTAATTTTTTTCCTGGCACATAAAAGTGTTTTTTAAAACACATTATTTCAGGTGTGCCACTCCTAGATGGAGGCACTGTTCGGCTGCCACAGCTGATTGGTCTTTCTCGTGCCCTTGACCTCATTTTGACTGGACGACCTCTGCCTGCTAAAGAGGCACTACAGTTTGGATTGGCTAATCGGGTCGTTGCCACGGGAGCTGGTATGTCTCGGATACCTTTTTTTTTGTTCTAATTTACAAATTAACACAGAACATGATGTTTTCAGATGTTTTGTCAGACCTCTGATTCTGACTGTTACTTTCAGTCTTTATTTTGTTGTCGTAACAAATTTGTTTACAGTTCTGCTTGTTGTTTCAGTGTTTGGGGCAGTTTTTAAAATTGCAAACAGCCTGGGAAAAAAAAAAATAATAACAAGAAAATCTCTAGCTTTGTATCAGCAAAATAACAGCATTAAATCCTAATATCCAAACTGGAATTTATTTTTAACATAACTTTAAAAAAGCCTTGTGTATTTTTATTATTGTAGATATTTTGTTTCCATAATTCATACAACTAAAGCATTTTAACATAATACATACAAATGATAGTTTATATAAATAAAAAATATTATACAGACATTATCGCAATTTATATAAATAAATTATTTTAATAATACAGGTCATTTCATTATAATAATTTACACATTTAAACATAATTTAATACATATATTTCATTATGGTAATTGATGTAAATAAAAAATATTAAAATCATAATAGTTAAAATATTTATTGTAAAAAATTGTATAATATTAATTATATCTTCACTAATGTGCTGGGCATTACTATACTGTGGAAGGTAATGGATCTGCAGTAGAAACAAACATTGTACTGGACTGGTGAAAAACCCACATTATATTATATTATAAACTGAAGATTTAAATTAAAACTAAATTCATGATCATTATACCAGTTACTAAACGTAGTCAAGAGGTTAACAGAAAATTAAGAAATAGAAATAAAAATAAAATGTTATTGCATACACTGCATTCTTGTTTTATTCTGCTTGAATTTTAAATATAGTGTTACTCTCCATGCAGAGATAACACATTGAGGATTAAATATACAGCCACTGTTAGTTGTCTGACAGTATTTTACTAACTTACTAACAGTTTTTATAATACCACTTTTTTGTATCACTATTCCCACTGTGCTCGTGTAATTTTATTTTTTTAATTATGTTTATTTTTGTTCACACCCAGCACTAGGCCAGGCTGTTCAGCTTGCTAAGGAAATCGCAAAACACCCACAGCTGTGTGTGAAGGCAGACAGGCAGTCTGCCTACTACAGCACATTCGATGCCAAAAACACTCTCGATGCCTTCCAGTTTGAGTTTCAGAATGGAAGTAAAGTGTTAGAAGAATCGGTGGAAGGTAAGAAGTCTTATTGTTGTTGTTATATTGTTATTGGTATTTCATTATTATCATTATTAATGTTATTTACTTGATACAAAACATTATTTGATCAATATTTTCACTAATTGTTTAATAAGTGAGTTTGTTGTATGGGTTTTTGTAAATTTTTATTGATAGATTATTGTTAATTAGTTGAGTTAAGTCAATAACTTTTTCTAAACTGTTTATCTAAGTTAAAAATGAAAAACCTCCTCACAGTGTTTATGCTTTCTCCACTGTCGCACAGTAAGCTGCTGACATATTTATCCCAGTGCATCTTGAGAAGGATTTGAACTTTGATTTTAAAATGGGAAGTTGTGCAAAAAATGGCATGGACTAATGCCACAAAAAAAAGAAGAAAAAAATAATTATTAAAAAGTAAAACAGAATAAAAATTACATGTATTTTGGTTAATACTGCACTGGTAAAATATCCACTGCAATACATTTCAGAGACAAAAATTCTGTCTTCAAAATATCCTTAAAATGTTTTTAAATTCAATGTATTCACTGATATAAGAAACACACCAAATGACAAAATCTAGTAAACTTAAAAAAAATAAAAATAATTTTAAAAATATTCCATTATCTAATTTCAGAAATTAAAAACAGAATTATTAATAATACATATAATATTAATAATAATAATTAACTTTTATTCTGACAAGGCAAATTTTTGTTAAATAGTTCCAACATACATGTCTTTTTTTATCAGGTGCTAAAAGATTTGCCAGTGGTATTGGTCATCATGGAAACTTCAACACAACAAAATCAAAACAATGAATAGAAGCATGAAATTGTGATGTTAAATATGAAATCAGTGACTTGTACATTTTTGATGGATGGTAAAAATGAATATTCAGTTTTAATTGTTGACATTTGCTGTTACGTTTCATTTATTTGTAGTTTTTTATTTTGTATTATTATATTTTTTTTTTCCTGGGGTTTATTATTATTATTATTATTATTATTACTGATGTAAAAAAAAATATGATTTGATATTTTTAATATTGTAACTTTTTTTTTATTAATATCATTAATATTATGATTATTATTTTATGATCAAAAATCTTTTTATGTTGGTAGAATTGTGTGACAGCTTTACTAAAACAATTATGTGATAAAGATGTATTTGTTTAGTTGTTGTTGTTGTTTTATTTTACTTTTTATTCTTTTCATGTATATCATCGTACCAATATTATACAGTTATACTGTTATTTTTCACACCACATAACTTTTTGGTAAATTTGTCATCATCATCTGAGAGAAATCTGACAAGATGCAGTTTAGATATTTAAATAGATCACAGACAGCTCCATGTTTCTTACAGATTTTATAGAAAACTACTTCAGATCATTTTATTAGTGTTTTTAGCAAACCGTCTGAAACAAGGATTTACTGAATGAAAGTGTTATGATTAGTTAAATAAAACTTTCAGGAAGCACAACTGTAGATACAGACATACTGTAAAATTAACATGTCAGAATTCATTCAAGTAGTCGTTGTAGTCAGTACTGATATGACAAAGTATATATCATGTTATTCATTGTATCATTCAAAGTTGAAATGTTGCTTGAACTGAACATATGAAACTTGTCTGCTTTTATAATTTAATGACGTTCATACTATTTGTTTAAGTGTTATACATATTTTTTTATGTAATAATATGTTTTGTGACAAATAATTTACATTGCATCTTACAGCAGACAGCTGCATCTTTTCTTGACTCAATGCTGGCAGGCACTTTGTACACATCAGTTTTTCTTATACTAAACACAGAACACTTCTTCCCCCTATTACTTATAATCAGTTTCCATTGTATGTGATGAAATGTAACTATTAATGATGATTCAAATTGAGTTTCTAGTGAAGACATCAGAATTTGTTTTAAATATAATCACAAAAAATTATAATGTTGTTTATAACTTTCTAGTGATCAGTTTCTTTATTTCAAATGTAAAACTCTGGCTTATAACTTTTTATTTTTGTTTTATTTTATTTTGTTATATATATATATATATATATATATATATATATAAAATTAACCATAAGAGGGTAATGCAAAAAAGAATTCAAAAATACTATTTTTGTTTCCTTAACTCAGAACATTTGTTTTCCTTCTCTTGCACCATTCACACACAAATAATTGTTTTCAAGTTTGTTTTCTCTTGTAAAGAAGTGAAAAAGAAATCCCTCTAGTTGATTAATAACATAATCCTGTTATCTTGTTCTAAACAGTTGAATACATGATACAAATATTCCATCAGATGATGCAGGTGTAGTATTTTATTTATTTATTTTTTCCTGCCTCTTCTAATTTGTTCATGGAAGAAAATTTTATTTTGCAAACAATTTTCAGTTTCTTCTATTACACAAGATATACAGAATGCTTGAAGCATGTTACAATTCTGTCTGTGTAAAGTTAAATTTTGCTTTTAGAAGACACAAAACTGTAGATACTGACACACTGTAAAAATTACTTACGTTTTGAAGTAATACTAACAATCTTAGCACTTAGCTGCCATCAGTTCTTCATTATTCATTTACATCTGTAAATGTTCAAATGGTTTGTGAGTTTTTGTTGTTCTTTTTGTCAAATATCCACATTACAGCATCTTGGAACTGAGAGTTGGATGTTTCTTGATTTCAAAATAACAGATTTTTAATATTAAACACAATATAAAACCTTAATATTTCTAATCATTTTCTCTTATGTGACAATGTTTAACAAGTACAAATCCAGTTTCTAGTGAAGATGTGAAACTCTATTTTAAATGTAATTACTGATGAGTACAAGTCTGTTTTATAACTTTCTAATGAAGATGTCTGTTTATTTTAAATGTAATTATTAATGAGTGCAAGTCTGGTTGGACTGTTTTTTCTTTTGATTTTGTTTGTTTCTTGTTCTTTTTTAATTTCTTTTTTCATGTTCATCTTTATATTTGTTTATTATTATTATTATTTTCGTTTATTTATTATTGATTGATTGATTTATTGTTTTGCTTAAAATTCAGTTAGCTGGTTCCATCCATTACACAAGTTATACGCAAAATTAGTATAAAAATTATATAGAAGCTGAGTAATTATTAACGCACCAAAAATATGAAATTAAAGGAAATCTATCGATCCATGAATGAATCGAATTTCACACACACACACACACATATCATTATTTCAGATTACACGAGTTGTAAACTACGAAGGAATCATTAAAGACAGTTAAAACCGTATTCAATGAAGCAAGACGATAAAATGATTAATAAAATACGCAGAGTAGTAATCTTTCCCCAAACCTCAACCTATTTCCCAATTCTCGAGTTCGCCCTGCTTCATAGCCGATAAAACTGTTCGCTACATATTCCGCTGGATTTACGTCTGCTTCCGGTCTGAATGTGTCATGTCCGGTGCATGCTTGAATAACGCTGAATGTTTTTATTTTCACCAACTTACTTGGGCAAATGTTATATTGTTTAACTTTTTAACTTTAATCCGAAGATGTACCCGTCGAGGGATTACTAAAGACTTTAGTAATGTCCTGATTGTGTTTAGATGTTGAAAATCATTATTTGTTTCGTCAGCGTAGTGCTGTTGCTATGATTACCCATTTCGATTTTGTAAACTTTAATATTTTTCTGGATTTCCGTTTACAAAATACTCTTTCATTAGCCAGTTAAAATTACTGTTTACCCTTTACAGTAAACATGTCGAGTTTTACAAAAAGTGGTTTCAAAATAAAACAGCCTTTGAGGATTAAAATCATCAGCATGGGAAATGCAGAAGTGGGAAAAGTGATTATTTATTTATTTAAGTATTTATTATTTGATGATCTAGTAGATTATATTTTAATCATGTATATGTATGAATAATTTAATATGGAAGAAATTGCAAGTAAATAAACATTAGTTTATCACACAGCAAAGTATTTTAATTACATAATAATAATAATAATAATAATAATAATAATATGTTCAGTAAAAACAACAGCTCCAAAAAGTGGTAGAGCAAGATAAATAAGAATGTTTATAATACCCCTCTAGAGAAAATCAGAAATATGTTAATAAATATTTTTTAAATATTGAATATATATTATGCTATATCAGTAAAATATTATATTAGTTAATACTGTGGACTTTCTGTTCTCTTTCAGAGTTGTATAATAAAAAGATACTGTGAGAAAAGATTTGTACATAAATATCTTGCCACTATTGGCATAGACTATGGAGTGACCAAGTAAGATTTTTGTTTTTGTTTGTTAATATAATAATTATATGAGTGAGAATGTATGTATGTAATGTTGGGGGTATGTGTGTATATGTGTAAACATCTATCTATACATATATATAAATATAAATACACACACAGTGACACACACAAACATCAGACTTTCAGCTGTTTTCATTTGTATCAGTCAAAAATTTAACACTCATAAAATAAACCATTTAACCAATAATTTATTTGTGTGTGTGTGTGTATTTATTTTTTCATTCATTCATTATATAGTTATTGTTTATTCATTTATTTATATATTTATTTATTTGTATACTTGTTCTTTTGTATTTTTAATTTTAATATTCATTTTATTTTTTTTTCAGAATCAGTGTAAAAGACAGAGAAGTGAAAGTAAATATTTTTGACATGGCTGGACACCCAATATTCTATGAGGTAAACTGTGTTTATTTCTTTGTTATTTTGAGTTTGTTGTAAGACTGACCAGTGTGCTGTATGACTGACCAGTGTGCAGTAACACTGACCAGTGTGCTGTAAGACTGACCAGTGTGCTGTAAGACTGACCAGTGTGTTGTAAGACTGACAAGTGTGCTGTATGACTGACAAGTGTGTTGTAAGACTGACCAGTGTGCTGTATGACTGACAAGTGTGCAGTAAGACTGACCAGTGTGCTGTAAGACTGACCAGTGTGTTGTAAGACTGACCAGTGTGTTGTAAGACTGACCAGTGTGTTGTAAGACTGACCAGTGTGCTGTAAGACTGACAAGTGTGTTGGATGACTGACCAGTGTGTTGTAAGACTGACCAGTGTGCTGTAAGACTGACCAGTGTGTTGTAAGACTGACAAGTGTGCTGTAAGACTGACAAGTGTGCTGTAAGACTGACCAGTGTGCTGTAAGACTGACCAGTGTGCTGTAAGACTGACCAGTGTGTTGTAAGACTGACAAGTGTGCTGTATGACTGACAAGTGTGTTGTAAGACTGACAAGTGTGCTGTATGACTGACCAGTGTGTTGTAAGACTGACCAGTGTGCTGTATGACTGACAAGTGTGCTGTAAGACTGACAAGTGTGTTGTAAGACTGACCAGTGTGCTGTAAGACTGACCAGTGTGCTGTAAGACTGACCAGTGTGTTGTAAGACTGACAAGTGTGCTGTATGACTGACAAGTGTGTTGTAAGACTGACCAGTGTGCTGTATGACTGACAAGTGTGTTGTAAGACTGACCAGTGTGCTGTAAGACTGACCAGTGTGTTGTAAGACTGACCAGTGTGCTGTAAGACTGACGAGTGTGTTGTATGACTGACCAGTGTGCTGTAAGACTGACCAGTGTGCTGTAAGACTGACTTGTATGACTGACGAGTGTGTTGTATGACTGACCAGTGTGCTCTAAGACTGACAAGTGTGCTGTATGACTGACCAGTGTGCTGTAAGACTGACGAGTGTGCTGTAAGACTGACCAGTGTGCTGTAAGACTGACGAGTGTGTTGTAAGACTGACGAGTGTGTTGTAAGACTGACGAGTGTGTTGTAAGACTGACCAGTGTGCTGTAAGACTGACCAGTGTGCTGTAAGACTGACCAGTGTGCTGTAAGACTGACGAGTGTGTTGTATGACTGACCAGTGTGCTGTAAGACTGACCAGTGTGCTGTAAGACTGACTTGTATGACTGACGAGTGTGTTGTATGACTGACCAGTGTGCTCTAAGACTGACAAGTGTGCTGTATGACTGACCAGTGTGCTGTAAGACTGACGAGTGTGCTGTAAGACTGACCAGTGTGCTGTAAGACTGACGAGTGTGCTGTAAGACTGACCAGTGTGCTGTAAGACTGACGAGTGTGTTGTAAGACTGACGAGTGTGTTGTAAGACTGACGAGTGTGTTGTAAGACTGACAAGTGTGCTGTAAGACTGACCAGTGTGCTGTAAGACTGACCAGTGTGCTGTAAGATTGACAAGTGTGTTGTAAGACTGATCAGTGTGTTGTAAGATTGACAAGTGTGTTGTAAGATTGACAAGTGTGTTGTAAGACTGATCAGTGTGTTGTAAGACTGACAAGTGTGTTGTAAGATTGACAAGTGTGTTGTAAGACTGATCAGTGTGTTGTAAGACTGACCAGTGTGTTGTAAGACTGACAAGTGCGTTGTAAGACTGACCAGTGTGCTGATGAAAACATTACATTCATAAATTGTGTTACAACAATAATTTATGACACAAATGATTAAAAATATAAATATGTATAAATGTATAAAGTAAGTATTTACTACAGGTTAGAAATGAGTTCTATCGAGACACACAGGGGGCGCTGCTCGTGTTTGACGTGACAGACAGGTCAAGTTTCGAGGCTCTCGATTCCTGGGTGTCGGAGATGTTGGGGGAGATGGGAGACAAGGCAGAGGCTGAAAACGTTGTCATATGTGTGTGTGCCAACAAGGTTGTTGTTTTTATTATTATCAGATTATTATTATTTTGTTTTGTTTATGGTATTACTAAGTTTTTTCTTTGTTTTTTTATATATATATATTATTTCACTCAATTATATTTTATTATGCTTTTTATATATTTTATTTATCTTTTTTATTTCATCAATGATACTTTGTGCCTTTTGCCATATGTCAATCAGTTAACAATAAATAATGTATTTATTTAATTTATTTATTTTTTATTCTTTATTCTTTATTATTATTATTTTGTTATTATTATTTTAATTTTATTTTTATTCTGTGAACTGTTCTAGTTAAAACATCATACTTTCAATAATTAAATCAAATAATGTGTCCATTACATATTGTGTATGTCTCTGTGTGTGTGTATTTTTGGATCCAGTGATGTGTTTTCAGACAGACAAGAAGAGGAGTGTGTGTGTGTACGTCTGTGTGGTTGTGTCTGTGTCTGTGTGTGTTTGAATTCAGTGATGTGTGTTTTCAGACAGTCAAGAAGAGAAGTGTGTGTGTGTGTGTACGTCTGTGTGGTTGTGAGTGTGTGTGTGTGTGTTTGTGTGTTTGAATTCAGTGATGTGTGTTTTCAGACAGACAAGAAGAGGAGTGTGTGTGTGTGTATGTCTGTGTGTGGTTGTGAGTGTGTGTGTGTCTGTGTGTGTTTGAATTCAGTGATGTGTGTTTTCAGACAGACAAGAAGAGGAGTGTGTGTGTGTGTACGTCTGTGTGGTTGTGAATGTGTGTGTGTGTGTGTGTTTGAATTCAGTGATGTGTGTTTTCAGACAGACAAGAAGAGGAGTGTGTGTGTGTGGTTGTGGTTGTGTGTGTGTGTGGTTTGTGTGTGAGTGTGTGTGTGTGGTTGTGTGTGTTTGTGTGTGGTTGTGTGTGTGTGTGTGTGGTTGTGTGTGTGTGAGTGTGTGTGGTTGTGTGTGAATTCAGTGATGTGACATAGTGTGGTGTGTTTTCAGACAGACAAGAAGAGGAGTGTGGACGAGGTTGAGGGGAGGATGTGGGCAGACACTCATCACTTCCACTACTTTGAGACATCTGCACAGACAGGCGAGGGTGTCAACGATATGTTTAAAGTGAGAAACATCTTCACTTAATTACTAATAGTGTTACTAGTTTTACATCTTCATTTAATTACTAATAGTGTTACTAGTTTTACATCTTCGCTTAATTACTAATAGTGTTACTAGTTTTACATCTTCGCTTAATTACTAATAGTGTTACTAGTTTTACATCTTCACTTAATTACTAATAGTGTTGTTATTTTTACATCTTCACTTAATTACTAATAGTGTTACTAGTTTTACATCTACACTTAATTACTAATAGTGTTGTTATTTTTACATCTTCACTTAATTACTAATAGTGTTGTTATTTTTACATCTTCACTTAATTACTAAGTGTTACTTTTTTACATCTTCACTTAATTACTAATAGTGTTGTTATTTTTACATCTTCACTTAATTACTAAGTGTTACTATTTTTACATCTTCATTTAATTACTAATAGTGTTACTAGTTTTACATCTTCACTTAATTACTAATAGTGTTACTAGTTTTACATCTTCACTTAATTACTAATAGTGTTGTTATTTTTACATCTTCACTTAATTACTAATAGTGTTACTAGTTTTACATCTTCACTTAATTACTAATAGTTGTTATTTTTACATCTTCACTTAATTACTAATAGTGTTATAGTTTTTTACATCTTCACTTAATTACTAATAGTGTTACTATTTTTACATCTTCACTTAATAACATTACTAATAGTGTTACTATTTTTACATCTTCACTTAATAACATTACTAATAGTGTTGTTATTTTTACATCTTTACTTAATAACATTAATAATTGTGTTATTGTTTTTAATATCTTTACTTATAATTTAATATTAACATTACTTATAGTGTTGTTATTTTTACATCTATACTTAATAACATTATTAATAGTGTTATTGCTTTTAATATCTTTACTTATAGTTTAATACTAACATTACTTATAGTGTTGTTATTTTTACATCTATACTTAATAACATTACTAATAGTGTTATTGCTTTTTACACTTTTACTTAGTTTTATAATAAAATTACTAATAGAATTATTATTTTTATATCTTTACTTATAGTTTAACACTAACATTACTATTAGTGTTATTATTTTTATATCTTTACTTATAGTTTAATACTAACGTTACTATTAGTGTTGTTATTTTTATATCTTTACTTATAGTTTAATACTAACGTTACTATTAGTGTTGTTATTTTTATATCTTCACTTATAGTGTTATACTAACATTAGTAATAGTGTTATTGTTTTTAATATCTTTATAGTTTAATACTAACATTAGTAATAGTGTTTTTTTTGTTATATATGCTGTTACTGCTGTTCAGGTACCAACCCAGTCATTCACTGGGTTTCCAGTTATTTTTACATCTTCACTTAATTACTAATAGTGTTGTTATTTTTACATCTTCACTTAATTACTAATAGTGTTACTATTTTTACATCTTCACTTAATTACTAATAGTTGTTATTTTTACATCTTCACTTAATTACTAATAGTGTTATAGTTTTTTACATCTTCACTTAATTACTAATAGTGTTACTATTTTTACATCTTCACTTAATTACTAATAGTGTTGTTATTTTTACATCTTCACTTAATAACATTACTAATAGTGTTATAGTTTTTTACATCTTCACTTAATTACTAATAGTGTTACTATTTTTACATCTTCACTTAATAACATTACTAATAGTGTTACTATTTTTACATCTTCACTTAATAACATTACTAATAGTGTTGTTATTTTTACATCTATACTTAATAACATTACTAATAGTGTTATTGCTTTTTACACTTTTACTTAGTTTTATAATAAAATTACTAATAGAATTATTATTTTTATATCTTTACTTATAGTTTAACACTAACATTACTATTAGTGTTATTATTTTTATATCTTTACTTATAATTTAATACTAACTTTACTATTAGTGTTGTTATTTTTATATCTTTACTTATAGTTTAATACTAACGTTACTATTAGTGTTGTTATTTTTATATCTTTACTTATAGTGTTATACTAACATTAGTAATAGTGTTATTGTTTTTAATATCTTTATAGTTTAATACTAACATTAGTAATAGTGTTTTTTTTGTTATATATGCTGTTACTGCTGTTCAGGTACCAACCCAGTCATTCACTGGGTTTCCAGTTATTTCCCCTGCCTTTCCAAAAACAACATCGGTCTTTTTTAAAATTTAAACAATTGATTTTAATTTTTTTAGTCTCCTGATAAAAGTTTTATTATTTTTTATGATACTGTTACAATAAATAAATTATAACTGATAATATTATTTATTACTGCTGTTGTTATTATTATTATTATTATTATTATTATTATTTTTTTTTATTTATTATTATTATTATTCTTACTATGGTTAAAACGTATATTTATGTGCAAAAATGGAAACAATCTAAATAATCTTGGAATGGGTCAGATTAACAAATACTAAATTTATATTGTACTTTCTTCAGCCTTTTTTCTCAGTGAAGACATCAAATAATATACACAATCAGAATCGGAAAATTAGAACAAACGTTCCAGTTACCTAATCATATTTTAATAATTACATAAAGTGACAAGGTACACATATGTGTATATTCATACTGATACTCAGACAACATAAATGTAACTAAGTTATGGTTTAAAATCGCTGTTGTTTCAGACGCTGTTTGACGGGGTTGTGTCTACCATTGACAACGGTGGCAGACGTCTGCCTGTTCAGACTCAGCTTGGTTACACCAAGGAGCAGATAGAAGCCATCCACAAACTGAAAAACTCAAAATCTGACTTCGAACGACTCGGACTTGAGGCCGGAGCCACAAAGTGAGTACTCAAATATTTACTCATTTTGGTTTTAATAAATATTATTGATCAAAAATATATAAAGTTAGGAATATCAGGTCTATAAAGTAGTTCTATATTTATTTTTATTTTTTTTAATCTTTTTTAGTTTGTTCATTTATTTACATTAAACAAAAGGTTAAAAATTAAATTATACTTAATTAATCTATTTATTTATTTTTATTCTTTTCCTTTATTATTAATATTATTGTTACTACAGTTCATGTAGTTGATTCTTTGTCAGAATTAATTTATAAAGTTAAAAATAAAAATTTATTAATTTACTTTTATGTTAGTGTTTTTAGGTATATAAGTGAATATATGTTCATATGTAGGTGTTTACGTATAATAATGTACACACCTATATATATGTGTGTGTGTGTGTGTGTGTATTTAGTATTTGTTTGTTATGTTTGTTTGTTGTGTTTGTTTGTTATGTTTGTTATGTTTGTTTGTTTATTTGTGTGTGTGTATTTGACAGAGATGATGTGAACAAGGCATACAGGAGACTTGCTGTGTTGTTACATCCAGACAAGAGTGTGTTTATGTATGTATGTATGTATGTATGTATGTGTTTATTATTTGTTTATGTGTGTGTGTGTGTATTTGACAGAGATGATGTGAACAAGGCGTACAGGAGACTTGCTGTGTTGTTACATCCAGACAAGAGTGTGTCTATGTATGTATGTATGTATGTATGTATGTATGTGTTTATTATTTGTTTATTTATTTGTGTGTGTGTATTTGACAGAGATGATGTGAACAAGGCGTACAGGAGACTTGCTGTGTTGTTGCATCCAGACAAGAGTGTGGCGCCAGGCAGTGAGGAGGCGTTTAAACTGCTCGTGTCTGCACGTACAGCTCTGCTCAAACGATGTCAAACATAAACTCAGCGACTCACTTTAAATCTCATCTCATTGACAGATGTCTGGTTCCGCCCACATACTGCAAAGTGATTGGCTGTTTCTGTCACCACGTGTGATTGACTTGACATTCAGTGCAGTAATAATTATTAATATTTATTTCATAAATTACTGATCGTCTGCATGTGATAGAAAACAGACTCCTCCCACAATTTACAATATACTATGTGTCTGTCTGTCTGTCTGTGTACATGTGTTACTCAAAATGTAAGCAATGTCTTAACCATGTGATTGGCCAAATAAAAATAATTATTAATATTTGGAACATAAATGATTGACACGTTGCTATTGGAAACTGCTCCACTTACATTTTACAAACTGATCAGTTCCTTTTACTTTCCATGTCCTTCACAATCCGTGCAGTAACTATTATTACTGTGCATTACACAAACACAGTGACCTCTTGACCATCTGACTGGACAAATTCTAGTTGTTACAGTCTATTACACAATCTTAATTATTTTATTTTTTTTCTTTGACCCTATGGCTGGTCATTCTGTGTACTTGTTACATTGTATTATACAAGTTGCAGTGGTCAGAATGTTCTTGTGATAACAGTTGTATATTTACAGCTTTGTTTTATAATTTGAGTCTTGTCTTGTCTTTCTTTTTCTTGTTTGTTTTTACTCTTATTTTATCTCTATTACTGCACATTGTACAAATCATTCACTAAATTTGATTCATTTTTTATTGGTTCCGTCCGTTAAAAACTACAGTAATAAATTACATTTTGTATTGAAACACAGATCTGTCAGGGTGTGGTCTGGTCTCACAAGGGTGTGGTGCTTGCTGGTCCCATCCTGAGATACAGACACTGTAATAGAGTCCAGATGAAAACAGATGATAACGTTTATCAAAACGTTAGTTTACAAAATTAATGTACAGTTTGAAATTTTTTAGGTGACTTCATAGTCAGAATATTTGTGTTTAAATAGCAAAATAGTAACAAATATTCAGAAATTGTTTTGTTTAGATGGTGTTGCATTTATGTATTCTAATATATCTGTTTTTAATTTTAATTTTTAATTTTTTTTTAATAAATGCAGATATGACTGTTCATAAGTTTAAAAAATATCAAAGTACATATGTAAAATCTTTTCTTACTGTGTTTGTTATTTATGTACATTATTATTATTATTATTATTATTATTATTATTACTTAGTTTATAATGTACATTACATTTAAACAGCATATATTATCATTAATAAGTAAAATTAAATTTTTTGGCATATCTATCTATCTATCTATCTATCTATCTATATTTACAATATTTAGTTCAAATACATAACTGAAAAAAAAAAAAAAAAAAAAATCTTAGAAACTGAAAATCATCTTAAATTCATGATAAAGTTTATGTCGAAGTGAGTTGTTAGCTCTAATGAATTAATTACTGTGTGATGTCAGATAAACCAGAGTATATTATAATGACATCAGTTGTTACATTTCATTACTTTTTCGTTCTTTTTTTCATTTCTGTTTGAGGTTATCAAGTTTATATTTTCTTGTTAATTAAACAAAGAGTAACACACACACACACACACACACACAGAGACAGACAGACACAGGCACCTTGAACCAAAATTTGAGTTACAAGCGAGCTTCAGATATGCCACTGCTAGTTGGTGCAACAAACAACTCAACATACAGCCAGCATCCCATGTTGCACTTGTTTGATTCACATGGTTACCTGGCCACATAAACATCTGTGTGGTGCTTATGCAGTGTTTTGCCTAATTTTCTGCCCATGGATTGTAAGAAAGTGAGTGCAAAGGACAGTACTTGTACGATATGTACCATACTGATTCAGAAGGAGTCGATAAAGGCTATAACTCCAGCCAAAGGCATTACAATAAATTGTCTGATCTCCAAGATAAATACACTTCACAAAACCAATTTATATTTCTTTGCATTCTCATTTATTTTGCCTTTATACCATATTTGTCATTTATAAATACATTTTTTATTATTTAAAAACATGTTAAAAAACGTTGGGGTTGTTTTCAGGAGGCTGGAATGGATTAATGATATTTCAATTAATTTCAGTTCTGAAAATCTGTTTGATATACAAGTAAACGGAGTTACCACCTCAGTCATGGAACGAATTAAACTCATAAGTCAAGGTACCACTGTATATATTTAAAACAAGTAAAATAAATATTGTACAGATGATGTTATAATTCCCACATACTGATGTCCAATTAAAACAGAGCAGCTAAGAGATTTCAAAATCACATTGATTTTACTTACTAGTTTACAATTAACAGTCATTCACCCTGACTCTAAACATAAACTTTGAACATAACCTCAACACTAACTGTTCCTGTTCTTGACAACACAGCAAGTAATTGTGCTACTAAGATCATAATTATTCTCTGACCTAACCTGACAATTGCCCTAACACTAGCATAACCCTATACTCTAATATTAACCCTTTTCCTAAGCCTTACTCTAACACTAACAAAACCCTATACTCTAATATTAACCCTTTTCCTAAGCCTTACTCTAACACTAACAAAACCCTATACTCTAATATTAACCCTTTTCCTAAGCCTTACTCTAACACTAACATAACCCTATACTCTAATATTAACCCTTTTCCTAAGCCTTACTCTAACAGTAACTCTTCCTAAGCCTAAGCGTAACCGCAAGACTAACTCTAAGCCTAACCCTAACCCTAATCCTAGTCATAACCTTGACTGTAAACCTAACCCTAACCCTAATAAAATTTACTTTAAATGTTATCCTAACACTCACTGTTAACTTTTAAAGTTATTTATTTATTCATTTATTTACTTAAATTTTTGTTTTTAAGTTATTTTATATTTTGTCCTAACACTCATCTTCAACCTTTTTTTGAAATAAAAACTTTTTTCAATTTTATCCTAATACATGTCACCACATATTTAAATATAACCCTAATACTAATGTAAACATAACCCTAACCATAATCATATGTACAATACGATAAATTAAGACTGTCAATATAAAACATATTTTAGACATCATCCTAACACTTTTCAAAGTTAATGCTTTGAAATAAATCTTCTTTTAAATGATATCTCAAAACTCATTAACTTTCCCAAGTTAATTTTTTTTAAACAAAAACTTTAATTTTTTATCTGAACACTCATCATAAGATTTTAAAGTTTTATATCAAAACTCTGAGGTAAACAGATGTTAATGCTAATGTTAACCCTAACTGTAATAATAATGAAAGAATTTATTTGACCATTCATTTTATTTGTATGAAGACAGGTAAACATGATCAGTAGATGCTATACAAACATTTATGTCTCTTAAAAGAAAAACTTAATCTGTGCATTATGAAATGTGTTTTTGTTTAATTAAATATGATTTGGTAAATCTCAACAACAACAACAACAACAATAATGATAATAAAGAAAAAAATAATAACAAATTAAAATATATATATATATATATATATATATATATATATATATATATATAAAAATAAACTCAGTGTAAAATTGTCTAGATATTTAAACTGAACAAAAGAGTGACACTTATGCTAAATTTATTGCAATGTTTACCTGGAAAAATGTTGAGCATCCTCAGTGACTAATACAAAGACTTTACAGTAAACTGACAATTTCAGTTGTGAAACAACAGAATGTAAAGTGTCAGATTATTTTTATCAAAGTATTCTCACATAATCACTAGTCCCATCTAACACTGAAAACAAAAGTATATTCACTGAAACATACCAAACATTACATTTATGATACTCCACCCCAAACCAACAGAATATACCCTGAAACATACCAAACATTATATTTATGATACTGACCCTAGATAAGTTACGTGAAGCATACTAAACAACAGAAAGATGTCCATGAACCATGGATAGGAAAACACAATAGGTATGAATAATTTATCACAGTCTATGATGAAATTAAGATAATAAACTATGCCTTTCTTTTGTGAGAACATTTCCACAATTTACTTGCATGGTTAAGTCCATTAGTAGAGTTAGCAGACATGCTAATATTTAACACTGTCACTAGTGCTTTTCTTGAACAATACAGGAAATTTAGTTACCTAACAAGAAAAACAAAAGTAATTACTATTTATAAAATATATTTATTATGTTAATTGTCAGTGGAATTACAAATTGTTATTTTAAAACATTAGCAATTTATCACATTTACAATCAAGGAAAACTTACGGCTATCATCCCATTTGTTACAACACTAACACAGAGTGAACTGGTAATCAGTTGTGCTCTATCTAGTATACAATACTAGATTGGTCTACCCAGTTGTTACACAAAAAACTTACAAAATAATTAAAAAATTGTTCCATATTACAATTTACCACAAGTCAAAACAAGAAAGAAAAAAAAGAAAAGCAATCTGAAGCAATTTGATTACTGATCATACTTGAACGTTAATTAATTTCCTGCATCACCAATGGCAACATGAAAACAACAGCTTAAGACAACCCCACTATCACACAACCAACCAGACCAAATACTTTGTTAATCAGGTTTCCTGTTTCTGAAAGTGAAAACAAAAATATCTTATGACAGTTGTAGAGAAAACTTACATGAAGTATATACATGTCTCAACTGTATAACATTTTTGATTTTTTTTTCTTCTTTCTTGCTGTTATTATTATTACTATCATTATCATTATTTATTGTATGTAATGGCCAAGTATTACCCCCAAAAAATATTTTTATTTTTTTTATTTTTTATATCAGTGTATTAAAAAATATACATGAACTCACTCATTTCATACATTATGTAACAGTGACATAACCAGCAGTTAAAACATTACACAACAGTAAATTAGAACACTAATAAAACTTTGTTCATTCTCAATAATAATAATAATAATAATAATAATAGTAATAATAGTTTATTTTTTGTAATGAAGATAATATTAAAATTTTATCACCTTCATTAAATCAGTTTTACTGCACACTCATAATTAAATGTCAAACAGGTAAATGAAAACATTACTAAATATATAAATATTCCTAATTTAAATTTACATTATTAATTATTTAATATTTTATAATTATAAAACAGATAAATGTAAACATTAACTGAAAATTTTCCCTATTAAAATTAATTTGCTTTAATAATTATTGACTATCTTTTAATTAATAGATAAATACGAACATTATTAACCAAGAATATTCCTAACAAATTTACTTTATTAATTATTCACTATTTTACAATTATTAAATAGAAAAATGTAAACATTATTAACAAGAACATTAACATTACTTTATTAATTACTACTTTTTAATTATTAAACAGATCACACCCACACCCACACACCCACACCCACACGTACACACACATATATATACATACATATATGTAATCATAAGCATATATATATATATATCTGTAATAGTTATCTTTGCTATATGGCAAACATCTTAAAACTAGTTATTGTAAATGATAGTAAAATATTTAGTACTATAAAACTATTTTATATAATAAATATAGTTATACATTAATTTACTTGATAAATAAATAAATAAAATAAAATAAAACAACCTTTACATTTAACATTAATATACAAATTAGCTTAGCATAAACATATTAAACATTTATTAATACAGAACAATTTTACAAACTAAAAACTGTACATTATAAATTTTACACGACATTAAAACACAACTTTAATTATAACATCCTGTATAACAGATATTTTCACACATGAACAGTCTAACACAAGTAATAATCAAGTCATCATGAATAACAAATCTGATTTAAAAACTGCTTGACTTTTTTCTGACTGAATAACCTGATCAAAATTAACATCATTATTAGTACTGTTGTATTATTATTGGAAAACCTAAATTATCTTAACATCTTTTTAAACTGAACTGTGCAATAAATATCCCAAAATGCTTCAGTAAAAAGTAAAAATCAAGTGAAAATTGTATTTAAATAGATACAGCAAATTATACAATATAGTGATACATCATTAGTATGTATACAATACACTCTACCATACATTAATACAATATTTGAATAGATGGAATAGAGTAAAACAATATTTGGATAGAAACAACAGACATTGCAATATAATGATAGAATATCTGTGTAGAATCAAAAACTACACCATATATTAATAGAAACAATTTCTAGTATCTAGATATACACCAGACTACACAGCAATATAGACTGCCTTTAACTCTTCATCATAATGCATTTGTTTACAAATTTTATTTTGAAAATGCAGTGTGGCTAATATATCAATAATTATACTTTTTAATTGAAAAGTTGGAACTACATTTTACTTAAAACACAATTACTTACACTGATACAACACTACATTAAAAATAAGCATAAATGATGCAGTTCAAAATAAAACCACATCAGAAATCAGTGTGTTTCAGGATGAAGTAGAAAATTAAGATTAAATTTGTACCACAGAAATTACAAACAGAATTTTGATTTCTTCACAACAATTATTCCATTTATTATAAACATCAGTTTAATACCAAAAATATTTCTGCAGAATTTTAAAATGATTCCACCACGTAATCTTCCACCTAAAATGAAAGTCTGTGTACATAATGTACTTAACTGAAAAGTTCAGGGGTTTTCACCACTACTGATTTTGATATTTTCATCTACACCTTTTTCTATTAGTACTTTCAAAATTTCTGTATTTCCATGTTTTACAGCTACGTTAAAACAGAATTGTTATCATTGTCTGTTAAATTAGGATCAGCTCCATGTTCCAGTAAATACAAAGCTACTTCATTCTTTTGATACTGACGAGCTGTAAAAAGAGGAGTTTCACCTCTACAGTTTCTAATGTTTACATCAACACCTTTTTCAGTCAGTGCTGTCACAATGTCTAAATTTGCTTTTTCAGCTGCTCTGTGTAAAACAGAATTGTTATCATTGTCTGTTAAATTAGGATCAGCTCCATGTTCCAGTAAATACAAAATTACTTTGTTCTTACAAGTGCACACATCTGAATGTTGGTGAAAACTATATCTGTAGTGATTCAGAGCCATTAAAAGAGGAGTTTCACCATGGCTGTTTTTAATATTTACATCAAAATATTTTTCAATCAGTGCTTTCACAATTTCTAGATTTCCAGATACAGATGCTACGTGTAAAACAGAATTGTTATTACTGTCCGTTAAATTAGGATCAGCTCCATGTTCCAGTAAATACAAAACTACATTGTTCTGTTCAAACTTAACAGCTGCAAAAATGGGAGTTTCACCTTGACTGTTTTTAATATTTACATCAGCACCTTTTTCAGTCAGTGCTGTCACAATTTTCATATTTCCTTGGTTAGCTGCTTCATATAAAACAGAATTGTTATGTATGTCTGTTAAATTAGGATCAGCTCCATGTTCCAGTAAATACCAAACTATATTCTTCTTATTAGAGTAAAAATGATATTTGTCGTTATTCATAGCTGTGAGAAGAGGAGTTTCACCTTTACGGTTTCTAATATTTATATCAACACCTTTTTCTATCAGTGCTTTCAGAATTTTTTGATTTCCATGTTCAGCTGCTAAATGTAATACAGAATTGTTATCATTGTCTGTTAAATTAGGATCAGCTCCATGTTCCAGTAAGCAAAAAACTACAGTATTATTACAGAGTACACAGATGGTGTATAACTAAATTCATATCTTTTGAACTTCAGAGCTCTATGAAGTGCAGTTTGACCTTTATTGTTTTTCTTATTTACATCAGCACCTTTTTCAATCAGTGCTGTCACAATTTCTATATTTCCATGTTTAGCTGCTAAGTGTAAAACAGAATTGTTATCATTGTCTGTTAAATTAGGATCAACTCCATGTTCCAGTAAATAATAAACTACTTGACATTTTTCATCTTTCGGAAATGGAGCAATTTTATCATCATCAAAATAAACAGCTGCAGAAAGAGCAGTTTCACCTCTACAGTTTCTAATATTTACATCTGCACCTTTTTCTATCAGTGCTGTCACAATATCTATATTTCCATGTTTAGCTGCTAGGTGTAAAACAGAATTGTTATCATTGTCTGTTAAATTAGGATCAGCTCCATGTTCCAGCAAATAAAAAAATAGTTTGTTCTCTTCAGAGATAATAGCTGTAAAAAGAGGAGTTTCTCCGCGACAGTTTCTAATATGTAAATCAAAACCTTTTTCAATCAGTGCTGTCACAATTTCTATATTTCTTTGTTTAGCTGCTAGATGTAAAACAGAATTGTTATGAGTGTCTGTTAAATTAGGATCAGCTCCATGTTGCAGTAAATAAAAAGCTACTTCGTTCTTACGAGAGTACACATCTGGAAGGTTGGAAAAATGATATTCGTTGTAACTGAGAGAAGTAAGAAGAGGTGTTTCACCTAGACCATTTTTAATATTTACATCAACATCTTTTTCAATCAGTGCTGTCACAATTTCTATAATTCCATATTTAGCTGCTATGTGTAAAACTGAATTCTTATCATTGTCTGTTAAATTAAGATCAGCTCCATGTTGCAGTAAATAAAAAGCTACTTTGTTCTTACGAGAGTACACATCTGGAAGGATGGAAAATTGATATTTGTTGTAATTCACAGCTGTATGAAGAAGAGTTTCACCTAGACCATTTTTAATATTTACATCAAACCCTTTTTCAATCAGCGTTGTCACAATTTCTATATTTCCAAAACCAGCTGCTACGTGTAAAACAGAATTGTTATCACTGTCTGTTAAATTAGGATTAGCTCCATGTTTCAGTAAATACAAAATAACTTTGTAACAAGAGTCTCTTTTGTCATATATATCATCTTTTTGGTCACTGACAGATCTGTGAAGTGGAGTTTGCTCTCTGCTGTTTTTAATATTTACATCTGCTTCTTTTTCTATTAGAGCTTTCACAATTTCTATATTTCCAGATTGAACTGCTAGGTGTAAAACAGAATTGTTATCTTTGTCTGTTAAATCAGGATCAGCTCCATGTTCCAGTAAATACAAAACTACTTTATTCTGTTTATAATTAAGAGCTGTAAAAAGAGGTGTTACACCTTGAGTGTTTTCAATATTTACATCAAAACTGTTTTTACTCAGTGCTGTCACAATTTCTATATTTCCTTGTTTAGCTGCTCTGTGTAAAACAGAATTGTTATCATTGTCTGTTAAATTAGGATCAGCTCCTTGTTTTAATAAGTATAAAGCTATTTCTGTTTTGTTGTTGTTCAAGGACAAAAAAAAGAGGAGTTTCCCCTTCAGAGTTAATTGCATTTATTTCAACACCCCTTTTTGTTACTTCTTTCACCACATCTATGTGAATTTGACAAGCTATGTGCAATGCTGAATTCTTTTGTTTATCTGCAATGTTAGTATTAGCACCACTTTCCAGTAACAACAAAGCTACTTCCTTTCTGTTTGTCACCGCTTTTGCAGCTTCATGAAGTGGAGTTTTCCCATCTCTGTTTACTGCACTAACATCAGCATTTCTCTCTATTAGTGATTTTATCACATCTAAATCACCACGCAGAACTGAAATGTGGAGAAGTGAATCTGAAGGCAACAACTGCAAACTAGTTTTCACATCAAAAGACACTTTTAATTGATTTTCCTCTTCAAATAACTCAATTAATTTCTTGTTAATAGCTACATTCACATTAGGATCAGCTCCTTTATCAAGAAGACACTGAACAACATCTGCACTGTTAAACATCACTGCAACTTTCAGTACTTCACCTTTCTTCCAATTGTTCTTATCTGTATCATTACTTCTCTGCTCAGTGAGAAAATTCACTGTGTCAGCAGATCCCCACATTGCTGCTGCTAAAAGTACTTTATCTCTGTTCTCCTCATTTAAACAATCAGGTTTCAGTTTTACTATTTCTTTTATAACAGTTGAAGTACTCTGACCAGCAGCAATGATAGCAATGTCTTTAGTTTTGTTTATTATATCACAGGTAACCAGTTTCTTAAAAAGATGGCTTACATCAACAACTTTAAAAGTCTTTGAGTTACTTACAATCATGTCAAATACATTAATCAGCATATTATTTGGTTTAAATCTTACTAGTTGATGGAAACAAACCAATAACAGCTTTACAGCTTTTTCCTTGATTTCACTGTTCTGTTTCTCACTGTTTATCATGTCAGCTAACAGACAGGCAATGTTCATATTACCTGAACAAATTGAAATATGTAACAAGTGGGTACACAGAGTCATTTCTCTCTCATTTGTATACAGTAACAGTTCTTTGAGTATGGTAGCACTGTCTGTTTTTGAAAAAGCAGCTGCACTGAATGTTGCAAATGTTGGAATGACACCTGATTCTAGCAACATTCTCACAAGATCTTCATCACCAAACAAACAAAACATATTCAAAAGTTCTTCTTTCAGACATGTTAATTTCATTTTACTCAGAGTTGATAAGAAAACTCTTGACAATGTTTTCAATCCATTCACAATACAGTCACTTGTAACAGATGATGAATTTATAAAACATTTTATAACATCCAAATACCACATATTATTAAAATGAACCTTCGGATCACTGTTAAGCAGATATGAAATATTGATAAATATTTTATTAGCACTGTCTACATCTACAAATACTATATGAATATATTCATATTGATTTATTCCATATAGTCTTGTATTCAATATTACTGATAACCTTTCATTAAAGTATTTTTCTTTTATCAGGTATTTTACAAATTCTTCATCTTTCAGTGATGGATGTAAAATAATTGTTCTTGCGTTTGATGCCAGCAGGTCAGTAAATCTGCGAGCAAGAAAGTCAAAGCAGTCAGGTCTCACAGTCATTGTAATATGACTTCTGTTAGACACTCCAGGCGTCACAACATATTCTAACAACATGGAGACAGGACACACTTCTAGCAACTCTGCTGCTTTCTTTGGAAACTCTGATGAAAACATCAGAAACAAACAGTCAAACACTGACTGGTGAATAAATGTGTATTTATTGTCATAACACTTCAAATAGGTACCACACATTACATCAGCTGTTTTCTTTAAATCTGTGAGACCAGTGTTCAGACCAGTATTCAGACAGGCTTTCTCTAACAGTCTTATTAATTTCATTATGTCACTGTCAGAGTCATTTTCAAAAGGGTCCAGTGAATCAATGCTGAGATTGCCTTGTTTGAACAAAATCAGCAGTAGAACCAGGTAACTGATCTGTGAAGATCTGTCATTTTTCAATTTTTCCAGCTCTTGTCTGAGATATTCTACAGGTTTTTTAAAAAACTCAACTCCTCTTTTTTGTGCATCACTTGAATTAACATAAAACACACACACCTGAGGAAATGCTAACTCTGTACATGAACTTTCAATGGCAGTCAATTTATATATTTCATCCATTTTAACATCCTTTTTGTTTGAGATATTTGTTTAGAATTTCTTCCTTTTCATTATCAGTCAGACAACAGTCACAACTCTGCAGATCAAGAACATGATTCTTTCTAAACAGATCAAATTCCTTCAAACTAGTTTCAGTTTCTGAAAATATTTGTTTTCTTAAAGTAATAATACATTTCAAAGAACCATCCTGAACAAGACTCCATAGCTTTGTAAATTTCAGTTTCCATGAGTCTATAAAATGTGAAACAAGATTAGTCTTACCAAATATATCATCAATGAGAACAACATATTTATTATTTCCAGATACAGGGATGTCATTGAATTCAGAGTGATGAGTCAGCAAGTAGGATTCTCTTTTTTCTTCATTTTCTATCTGTCTCATCATACGCAAAGCAAGAGTTGTCTTTCCTGAACCTGGACATCCTATCACAATGACAACACCATTCTGCTTCAAAAGTTCAACACCTCTTTCTTCTGCTCTTGTTTCAACATAGACTCTCCAGTCAGCTGAATTTAACAAAGACCTGGTAGACTCTGTATCATAATATTTAAAAATTAATAACCATTATTAGTTATTTTGAACATATGTTACTATTTAGATATAAATAATATAATTCTTAACTGGTCATCAGATGTGAAGATTTTCTTAAGAATACAATAGTTTGTTGTCATAATTTTAATTCATCAGAATTTAATCAAGATAATAACATGTCACAATTTTAGATGGTGTAAAAGTAACAAGATGCATAAGGGTCATTCCGTGTCAAATCACCCAATGGTTTAAACCCGACCGTCTCAGATTTTTATGAAACTTGGTATACTTGTTGACTGGGATCCCACAGCACCAAATCTGAAATTTTAGCTCAATCAGACCAGTGGTGTGGGAGATACGGCCCACCGAATTTTGAGATTTTTGCCAAAAATGGGTGTGACCACCAACCTTAGAACCCTCATATCTCAGGAACTACTGGGCCAATCTTCATAAAATTGGTATTGTTAGAAAGGCAAAATGACAAGGATGCCAAATCTGCCATTTTTGTTTAGCTTGGAAAATACTGAAGTACCTTGACCTTTTGACCTTTGCTATGACCTTGAAACTGACCGTGTGGATCACGTGATCTTGAGATGACCTTTATTGAAATTTAATCTCCCACATGTTAACTAAAACATATAAAAGTTTCCTGGGTGTAATATTTTTTGTTTAGCCACAATATAGATTTAAAAAATGCACATACATGAAAATAACACCTTTTCAGCCATTAACATCTGATTAACTAAAACCTGAATGATCAATTCTGGATGCTAGGAATCACAGCAGTTCAGGTAGGTACCACACATTACATTGGCTGTTTTCTTTATATCTGTGAGACCAGTGTTTTTTACACTCTGACAGACTCGCTCTAGCAGTTTTACTAATTTCATTATGTCACTGTCAGAGTCATTTTCAGATGGATCCAGTGATGAGTCAGCAAGTAAGATTCTCTCTTTTTTTTCTATCTGTTTCATCATGCTCAAAGCAAGAGTTGTCTTTCCTGAACCTGAACTTCCTACCACAATGACAACACCGTTCTTCTTCAAAAGTTCAACACCTCTTTTCTCTGCTCTTGTTTCAACATAGACACTCCAGTCAGCTGAGTTTAACACTGACCTGGTAGGTTCTGAATAACAACATTTAAAAAAATTAGCATCTGTTTTTAATTGTTTTTAATGTATTTTAATATTTAAATATAATATTTTAACTGGTCATCAGATGTGAAGTTTTTAAAATAAAATAGCAGTTTCTTGTCATACGTTTTTTTTTCAGCAGAATCTAATGCAGATAATAAGATGTCACAATTTTAGATGGTGTAAAACTAACGAGATAAATATCTTGTTATATATGAACATCTTTCAGAAGGAAAGCAACAACAAATAAATACAAAAATTAAATAATACCTCTAATGTTGGATCCTCTTTCATCAATCTTTGCTGGAATAATATAATTATAAAACAAATATGTTTGTGTAACTGATAATGAGTAAAAGAGAAAAAGCAGTTTATTTATGAAACTGTAAACATGTAACATTATTATTATATTTTTGTTATCTCTTTTACTATAATTATTATTATTATTTTCAAAACAATTGCTGTTCTTTGTTATTACTGTTGTTACTGATGTCCTGTATTGTTTGGATTGTTATTGTTGCTGTTATTATTATTATCTTCTTTATACTTTATTTCAGTATTTGCTATAAATAATAACAAATATATTTGTCTTGTTTAAATCAGGTTGAATTATATTAATATCATATATATAAAAAGAGTAACAATACTTATAATTTGTGTTTGTATGTATGTTTCTATGTTGTTCAGATTAAAGTGTCTGACAGAAAATGACTACTGTGATGTGTATTCTGTTATTTATTAAACATGTAGAAAAAACACAACATTCCTGTTATTAGACACATCCTGGTAATTCTGAACTGTGCTGATATTTACATTGTGTTTTACCACTGGTTGTGTTCTTCTGACTGAGTAAAAGAAATTTATTTTTATCTACACTTAGAGATATGACACTGTACACTCTTAATACAGTCTGTCTTAACAGTATTACTGAATATATCAATAAAAGTTTGTTTTAAAAAATGTGTTTAATATTATTAACTAATTATGCATAAAATAATCTAACAAAATCCAAATCAAAATCTTTGAACTGTTAAAATATTATGAAAATAAAACAAAGATGTGTCATCTTACACAGCCTAAGAAAAATATATTAAAAAGTAGACAGGAATTGAAATACTTC
Source organism: Chrysomallon squamiferum (assembly GCA_012295275.1). NCBI lineage: Eukaryota > Metazoa > Mollusca > Gastropoda > Neomphalida > Peltospiridae > Chrysomallon > Chrysomallon squamiferum. Next base: position 955,084 of record CM022678.1, read on the forward strand.
ATTATTAAACATTTAAAGATATAAAAAAAATGCTGTCATACTTTCTAAGGAAGAAGCATCTCTGAAATTAGATGAATTTTCTGAATTCTCTTTGTCATCCATAGGCGAGCTGTAAAACATAATTTAATGATTTTTTTAATCACATGAAACAAAACAATGTTGTTTTTTCTTAATATATTGTATTCACAGTTATAAGTGGTCAAACTTATGATTAAAGAGAATTAAGATAACAAAACAAAAGAGAAGAAACCCACTCTTTCTTATTAACAAACAAGTGATATTTCATTTACACCTACCCACAGATAGTACCTACTATAGCAGTTTCATACTGTTGTAATTCATTAATCTTGCATCATATTAGAATCAGTTCATTTGAAACATTTCATAACAATTAATTGATAATTATCACAAAACATTTGTAGGATGTTTCCTCAACTGCAGTACAAAAATATGTATATAAAATAATTATCACAAGAGTCATACAAATGATATACTGTCTTGGCTCTAAATGTACTAATTATCAGAATAGTTATACAAAGTAACATTTTTGTTTTGTATTAAGAATAATAATTACATTATTTATTCTTAGTTATTTCTTAGATTTTTTTCAACTATAGTAAATATATTAATTATCACAACAGTGTACAATGTTATATATTTGCTTAGTAAAATCTGAACCCAGCTTTTGGCAACTAAAGTTTTATAGTCTTCTATTGTACATTCTACACTTATATTAAAGTTAACTATTTTTACTGAGAATCACTTTTATTACACTTGAAGTTGTAATATGTACATGCATATGTGTTTATGTGTGTTTCTTCTTGTGTGTAAATTTAGGTAATTTAAACAAACAGAACATTTACTTACTTACAATTCAGTTTAACTCATCTTTAAATTTTAGTTGTTTTATGTTAAACCAGTTGTCTGTCACTGACCATACAACTCTTCTGTCCTGTCAACAATACAAAACTTACACACTGATTTAACTTGTTTCTTAAATTAATACTGTCAAGTAATACATTTTCCTTTTTTATTATTATGAAAATATTTACCTAAAAATTAATAAATAACAAAAAACTGAAGAATTATCTGTTAAGAAAAAAGAAAGAAAAATACTAGAAAATCCATTGTAACTGCCATTTTTCAAAATATCAAAAATTATTAATGGACAGTCTGTTGTTCTTTTTCATAATACTGACTGCAGAATCAGATATGTATACTGAAACATTACTCTCAAAACATTTACTTACTTTAATTCAGTTTAACTCATCTTTAAATTTTAGTTGTTTTATGTTAAACCACTTGTAAGTAATTGACCATACAGCTCTTCAGTCCTATCAACAGAATACTGTAAAACAAAAATGTTTCAATTTACATTTAGAAAATAAAATAAATAAATAAATAAGTAAATAAATAAATAAGAACAAAATACAATAAAAACATTTCTTTTCAAAAACTAAAACAACAAAAAAGAATTCTGCACACTCAAAAACTGAAAGAGACAGGATGAAATCTTCAGTTTTTCCATATCAATATTGTTGTTACGTTTAATTTCATTGATGAAATAATGTTATCTTTTCCTACAGAGAATTTCAGTTAATAAAGAAGAGATTTGTCACAAACAATTACTACACATTGTTTTGGCCAAAAAAATCCAAATATCTAGATAGTGAGAAAATCCAAATAGTTAGATAGTGAGAAAATACAAATATCTAGATAGTGAGAAAATCCAAATAGTTAGATTCAGATGAATTCACATTTATAAATAATTTACTGAATCAAGTATAATATAATTTAAAAAAATCCAACTACCTAGATATCAAGAAATTAATTTTACAAAATAGGAAGAAAATAAAATTAACTGCTTATTGGGCAAGCCCTGGTGGTATTTTGGGTCAAGTGTTGTGGTTTGTATTATGAAGTAATTCATTATCTCAGTGAACTTGTTTTATCACCTAACCCATTTTGATACCAACATTAGTTGAACACCAATGTCAGCAATATAAAGATCTTTCACAGCACATAGTGGCAAGATGTAATGACTTAGTTAAATTCATTTTTAAGCACTCACTAAAAAATGAGGTTTTTCATGGATGTGCGTTTACTTTGAAAAATAATATATTTACTTACACACACATACAGTGTTCACAGTTACTTATTTAATGTTTGATTGCCAGTTTAGGTCTTAAAAGACTATTCTATAAACAGTTGTCATTTTCAAAAAACCCAATAAATTGTATTTATTTAAAAACTACCTTGCTTTGATTTGTAGTGCCAAACAAAAATTCATTTCTTGTAATATTTAGGATGCACATAAAAAGATATATTGGTTAACATATCAGGTGTATCCTGCTCAGGCAGAATAACAAATGCCTCGATGCAGTTCACATTGTAAAAAACACTTTAGCCAACATCTTAAAGGCTCTTTAGAAATTGAACAGTAAATGCATAAGTAAAATCACAGAGTGGAATACAGATGAAACACTACCAAATTGTATATCTATTCAGAAATGAAGTTTGCCTGGAGGTGATGTTCTTATGTATATTCTGCACATTCTGTCTTTTTTATAATTGTCTGAACTTATTTATTTATTTATTTACTTATTATACAGCTTAACGTTAATACTTTCATTGATTACAAACATTATTGTGTAATTTTCATTAAAACCAGATTTTCTTGTGTCAGCTCATGCAAATTTTCCCTCATTCTTACGCAGCTGGTCACAACGGATAAAACATATTTTCTTATCTGTGAAGAGTTATACACTTATTCTTACTCATTTTTGTTTAGCTGTGTTTATTATTATTATTATTATCTTTGTTTGTTTTTGTCGACAATCGCTCGTCCAAGTCGGTTATGGATTCGATTGTCTCCCTTTAACTGGTCTAAGACTTTTTTCTTTTTTTTTTCCCAATTACTTTGTAGACGACTCTAAAAGTTAAAAAATAAAAAAAAATAATATCATCTTACGAAACCAGTTGTAGCAAGTCTACTTCACTGTTAAGCAGTAGTACACTGTAACACAGAATACTCTTGTCTCATCAGGTTTAAAATAAACACAACACTAACAGTAATACACAGGTAAAAGCAAATAGTATTCGTGTGTTGAGAATCTGTAACTATTTATTATTATTATTATTATTAATTTCTTTTTCAGTTGAAAGACATTATTTTTACACAAAAATGAGTGATTATTATTCATTTGTGAAAGAGTCCAGAGTTTGTGCTGTTTTTTTCCCGAATATAAAATAGTTAATATTGTTTTTATACAGAGTAAAGACATTACAATCAGCTTTCTTCATAACAACCTACCCCATAATCTGCTGTCAACTGCCAACACTTCGGGCGACTTTTTAAAATTTGTATGCTGTTTTCTCGGCTTGTTTTGGAAACATAAAAATACGCATGAGTAATTTATTTGTTACCGTTTATATGGAAATTGTGAGAACATTTCCACAATTTAGTAGTCATGCTGGTTTGTAACTCTATGTCACTAGTGAATGTTAGAGGATGTCACAACAATTCGTACAATGCATTATTCCATTGCAGGATGTTTTTCTTGAACATAGGAAATATATCTCATCTAATAAAGAAAACAAATATAATTTGTATTTATAAAACATATTTATTATGTTAATTGTCACTGGAATTACAATGCACTCTGTATTAATAATAATAATAATAACCATTATAATATAATACTATAAAAATTGATAAAACATTAATGACACAGCAAACTCTACTGTAATTTAATTTAATTTAAAAAAATAAAGATTTAATACTTACTCATTTAACAATATTATATTGGGCACACACACACACACACACACACACACACACACACACACACATTGGTAATGGTTATTGTATTTCTCATTTAGTATTCAGAATAATGAAATTAGTTATATTATTTTAAATGATTATTTTAAAATGTTAGCAATGTAATGAACATTTGATATCAAGGGGTATTCTTATGGGTATCATCCCATTTGTTACACATCTTATAAAAACAGAGGTAATCAGATGTCCTCTTTCTAGTATATAATAATGGATTCATCTTCCCAGTTGTTACACAATCAGCTGAGGAGATAATTAAGCAACTGATCCATATTATGATTTATAAGAAGTTAAAACAATGGAATTTAAAGCAGTTTGATTACTGATTATAGTGGAAAGTTAATTAATTTTCTTTGAAAACAAATTGGTCACAGGTGACTATTTCACTAATATTATTGGAATTGGCTTAATAAACCATCAAACTGACTGTAACATCTGGATGTGTAACAAAAATGAGAGAATCACCATTTGTCACTTTTCAAATATTAATTAAAGACTCAGTTAATTCTAAAACAGTATGTTGAACTTTTATCTAAAGTTTCTTGATACACAAAATAAATAAGATAAAAAAAATCAGTGTAATCAAATTAATATACACATACACATACAAGTAAATTCATTTAATATATTTGAATGATTAAAAAGATAAAAGTAAAAAAAAAAACCAAAACCCACACAAACAAAACAAATATGAATATATTTTTAGAAATATTTTTTCAGTGTATTAAAAAGTATGCATAAACTAACACATTTCATACATTGTTTATGTAAAAGTGACAACAAGCAAAGGTCACATTACACAAAACGTTTTCCTTTTTTTTTCACTGATAAAAAATAAAATAATAATAATAATAATAATAATAATAATAATAATAATAATAATAATAATTATAATTATAATAATAATAATAACAACACTAATAATAATAATAATGGCAATAACAACAATAAAAATACATAATTAATAAAATAATTTTTAAAAATCTTAAATTACCTCACACAGTAATAAAGAAAAAATATTTCAAAATTCAGTAACAAAATTAATATAATGCATCAAATAATTTCTGCAAGGAAACAATTATCAAGACACAAAAAATATATAATATATATACTATACAATTATTCAGTGCAATTTAAGGATCAGCACATTAGTAAATATATATAACTTAATAACAAAATAATTTCATGTACAAAGCTATCATTCAATGTAATATAAAGTCCAATACATTCCTGAAAATAACTTTTGATAATAATAATAATAACAGTAATAACCAAATAATAATAATAATAATAATAATAATAATAATAATAATAAGAAGAAGAAGAAGAAGAAGAAGAAGAAGAAGAAGAAGAAGAACAACAACAACAACAATAATAATAATAACAAAAATAATAATAATAATCATAATAATAATAATAATATTAATAATGAAGAAAATGAATTCTTTCTCTTCTTATTCAGAGGATATCTATAAAAATATGTAAGTATTACAATAAATATATTTTTAAAAATATTTTTTCAGTGTATTAAAAAGTATACATAAACTAACACATTTCATACACTGTTTATGTAAAAGAGATATAACAAGCAAAGGTCACATTACACAAAACGTTTTCCTTTTTTTTTTCACTGATAAAAAAAAAAAAATAATAATAATAATAATAATAATAATAATAATAATAATAATAATAATAATAAATAACAACACTAATAATAATAATAACGGCAATAACAACAATAAAAATACATTATTAATAAAATAATTTTTAATAATCTTAAATTAGCTCACATAGTAATAAAAAATATTTCAGAATTCAGTAACAAAATTAATATAATGCATCAAATACTTTCTGCAAGGAAACAATTATCAAGACACAAAAAATATATAATATATATACTATACAATTATTCAGTGCAATTTAAGGATCAGCACATTAGTAAATATATATAACTTAATAACAAAATAATTTCATGTACAAAGCTATCATTCAGTGTAATATAATGTCCAATACATTCCTCAAAATAAGTTTTGATAATAATAATAATAATAATAATAATAATAATAATAATAATAATAATAAGAAGAAGAAGAAGAAGAAGAAGAAGAAGAAGAAGAATAACAATAACAGTAATAACAAAAATAATAATAATCATAATAATAATAGCAACAACAATGACAATAATAATAATAAGAATAAGAAGAAGAAGAAGAAGAAGAAGAATAACAAAAATAATAATAATAATCATAATAATAATAACAACAACAATGACAATAATAATAATAATAATAATAATAATAATAATAATAATAATAATAATAATGAAGACATAAAAAAATGAATTCTTTCTCTTCTTATTCAGAGGATATCTATAAAATATATGTAAGTATTACAATGAATATATTTTTAAAAATATTTGTTCAGTGTACTAAAAAGTATACATAAACTAACACATTTCATACATTGTTTATGTAAAAGAGATATAACAAGCAAAGGTCACATTACACAAAACGTTTTCCTTTTTCTTTTTCACTGATAAAAAAAAAAAAAAAAAAAAAAAAAAAAATAATAATAATAATAATAATAATAACAACACTAATAATAATAATAATGGCAATAACAACAATACAAATACATTATTAATAAAATAATTTTTAAAAATCTAAAATTACCTCACATAGTAATAAAGAAAAAAATATTTCAGAATTCAGTATCAAAATTAATATAATGCATCAAATAATTTCTGCAAGGAAACAATTATCAAGACACAAAAAATACATAATATATATACTATGCAATTATTCAGTGCAATTTAAGGATCATCACATTAGTAAATATATATAACTTAATAACAAATAATTTCATGTACAAAGCTATCATTCAAAATAATATAAAGTCCAATACATTCCTGAAAATAAGTTTTGATAATAATAATAATAATAATAATAATAATAATAATAATAATAATAATAATAATAATAATAATAATACCAATATATCTATTATTATTATTATTATTATTCACCAAAAAGTAATTTGATGCAAGTTATTTACAAATAAAATAAAAGTAGTATTAAAATTTCATCACACAATTTAAATCAGTTCAACTTGACACTCAAAGTTCAAAGTCAAACAGATAAATGTAAACAATATTAACTTAAAATAATATTCCTAATTTAAACTTACATATACTTTATTAATTACTCACTATTTTACAATTATTAAATAGATAAATGTAAACACTGTTAAATAAAAATATTCCTAAAATAATCTTAGTTTACTAATTATTTACTAGTTAATAGTCCTTGAATAGAAAAATGTAAACATTATTAAACTAATTTCCTCTTAAATTTAATTTATTAATTATTCACTATTTTATAACTATTAAAGTTGTTTGTAGTTATTATTAAATAAAAATATTCCTAATATACTTTCACTTGCTATTTATTGATTTAGAATTATTAAACACACACACATATATATATATATTAACTAAAAATATTCTACAACAAATGTATTTACTTTACTGATTATATAGTGCTTTGTAATGAACATTTTGACAGTGTCATAACCACATCAGTTTCCTGTTATATATATATATATATTATTATTATAAAATTAGTCATCTTTGCTATATATCAAAATGAAATGTGAATGAAAATATCGATACTGTACATTACTGTGCACTGGTTTCTATTATTTATATAAATGTAGACAAAATGTATTAATAATGAAAACTTGAATTTGCTTCATTAATTTTGTTACTCTATTTTCTAATGAAAATTTAGTTAAATTTATAAATTCTATGAAAGTATCTCTTAATCAATAAAAGAAAAGAAAAAGATCTGTATGACAATAAAAGAAACCAAAGTAACAGTAAGAAATAGATTATAATATCAAATTTTTTTTTATATATATTTTCTAATTTTATACATAGTAAAATATATGTCTATATATATATACACATTAAAATACAAATGCATTTATTAAAAAAATATAAAAAAAACAATATTTTAGAAAATAAAAATATAAAAATAATCTTATATTAAATATTGCAATACTAGTTTACCTACCATAAACAAGTAAAAATATTTAGTACTACACAATTATTTTATCAAATATATATGTACATACATTTTACAATTAAAATTAAACTAAAAAAAAAAAAAAAAAAACAATCCTCTACACTTAACATTAATATACACATTTAGTAATGCAGAACTGTTGTATAAAATAAAATAAAGGTTTATTAAAAATTTTGCATTCAACATTAAAACACAACTTTAATTATAACATCCTGTTTAACAGATATTTTCACACATGAACAGTCTAATAGCAACACAAGTAATAATCAAGTCATCATGAATAACAAATCTGATTTAAAAACTGTCTGACTTTTTACTGACTGAATAACCTGATCAAAACTAACATCAGTTTTAGTATTGTTGTATTATTATTGGAACCTTAACTTATCTTAACACCTTTTTAAACTGAAATGTGCAAGAAGTCCCACAAAGTGTTTGAGTGAAAAGTAATAATCAAATGGATATTTCATTGTATTATACTATTCCTTGTTACATACAAATACAACATACAACAAAATATTTTGATACAAACAAAAGACTCAGAAGCATTAATACAATATTTGAACAAATACAACAGACTGTATCATATATAATACACTATTGGAATAGAAATATTAAAGTACACAGCATAGTAATGCAGTATCTGAATAGAAACAATTTACAGTATCTAGATACACACCAGCAATATAGTTACACAAACGTACACTGGCTTTAATTATTTTGTTCACTAATTTTATTTTGAAAATCTTATATGGCTGATGCATCAATATGTTTCACGATTGAGTAAAAAATTAAGAACAATTTTATATAACAAACAAAATTTAGATTTCTTCAAAATAATTTTTCTTTTTATCATGAACATCATTTTAATACAAATATATTATTTCTGCAGAATTTTAAAATGTTCTCATCAGGTAACCTTCCACTTAAAAGTGACAGTCCATGTATATAACGTATTACATTGAACAATTTATTATTTTTTTTTAATTTTTTTTTTAATAAATAATTATCTGTTTTATCTTTAGCATCATGCTCCTGTAAATACAAAACAGATTTGTAACTATGAAATCTGCTATTCTTAGCTTTATCATCAGAATTAATAACACCTATATCAACACCTTAAATCAGTACTTTCAAAAGTTTTGTATTTCCATGTTTAGCTGCTAATTGTAAAACAGAATTGTTATCATTCTCTGTTAAGTTAGGATCAGCTCCTTGTTTTAGTAAATATAAAGCTACTTCCTGTCTGTTATTGTATAAGGACAAAAGAAAAAGAATTTTACCTTCATTGTTAATTACATTTATTTAATCACATTTTTTATTACTTCTTTCACCACATGTACGTCAATTTGAGATGCTATGTGCTGAATTGTTTTGTTTATCTGTTATGTTAATATCAGCACCATTTTCCAATAACAACAAAGCTATTTCCTTTCTGTGTGGCACTGCTTTTACAGCTTCATAAAGTGGAGTTTTCCCATCTCTGTTTACTGCATTTACATCAGCATTTCTCTCTATTAGTGATTTTATCACATCTAAATCACCACGCAGAACTGAAATATGGAGAAGTGAATCTGAAGGCAACAATTTCAAACTCGATTTCTCATCAGACCACAGTTTTAATTGATTTTCCTCTTCAAACAGTTGAATCAATTTCAGGTTAACAGCTACATTCACATTTGGATCAGCTCCTTTATCAAGAAGACACCGAACAACATCTACTCTGTTAAACATCACTGCTACTTTCAGTACTTCACCTTTCTTCCAGTTGTTCTCATCTGTATCATTACATCTCTGCTCAATGAGAAAATTCACTGTGTCAGCAGATCCCCACATTGCTGCTGCTAAAAGTACTTTATCTCTGTTCTCCTCATTTAAACAATCAGGTTTCAGTTTTACTATTTCTTTTATAACACCTGAAGTACTATGACCAGCAGCAATGATAGCAATGTCTTTAATTTTGTTTATTATATCAATGGTAACCAGTTTCTTAAGAAGGTGGCTTACATCAACAATTTTAAGAGGTTTTTCCAAACACATGCTGCTGGATTTAAATGTTACTTTTGTATGGAATCTAACCAGTAACAGTTTCACAGCTTCTTCCTTGATTTCATTGTTGTTTTTCTCTTTGCTTATGATCTCAGCCAGCAGACAGGAAATATTCATGTTACCTGAACAAACAGAAAGATGTAACAAATGAGAACACAGATTCAATTTCATGTCCTTTTCATACTGAAACAGTTCTTTGAGTATGGTAGCACTGTCTGTTTTTGAACAAGCAGCTGCACTGAATGTATCAAATGTTGGAATAACACCTAATTTTAGCAACATTCTCACAACATCTTCATCACCAACCAAACAAGAAATATCCAAAAGTTCTTTTTTCTGATCTGTTAATTCCATTTCACACAGTTTTGATGTGTAAAATCTTGACAATGTTCTTAGTCCATTTACAAAACACTCACATGCAACAGATGAAGAATTTATAAAAACTTCTTGAACTTCTAAATTCCACATGCTATTAGAATGAAAACTTGACTCACTGTTAAGAAGATATGAAATATTTCTAAACAGTTCATTAGCAGTGTTTACATGTACAACTGATTTACAAAGGTACGAAGATGTATGATATACTCTTTGCTGTAAAATTTCAGGCAACCTACCATAAAAGTATTTTTCTTCTATGAGGTATTTTAGAAACTCTTCATCTTTCAGTGATGGATGTGAAATAATTTCTATGAAATTGTCTGATGCCAGCAAGTCAGTAAATCTGCGAGCAAGAAAATCAAAGCAGTCAGGTCTTACAGTCATTGTAATGTGACTTTTGTTAGACACTCCAGGCGTCACAACATATTCTAACAACATGGAAACTGGACACACTTCTAGCAATTCTGCTGCTTTCTTTGGAAACTGTGATGAAAACATCAGAAACAAACAGTCAAACAAAGACTGGTGAATAAATGTGTATTTATTGTGTGAACACTTCAAATAGGTACCACACATTTCATCAGCTGCTTTCTTTATATCTGCAAGATCAATTTTTTTTGAACTTGGACAGGCACACTCTAGCAGTTTTACTAATTTCATTATGCCACTGTCAGTGTCATTTTTAGATGGGTCCAGTGAATCAGTATTGACAATTCCTTGTTGGAACAAGATTAACAGTAGAACCAGGTAGTTGATTTGTGAAGTTTTGTCAGTTTTCAAATTTTCCAGCTCTTGTCTGAGATACTCTACAGGTTTCTCAAAAAAATCAACTCCTCTTTTTTGTGCATCACTTGAATTAACATAATACACACACATCTGAGGAAATCCTAACTCTGCACATGAACTGACAATGAAAGTGTATTTATCAATTTCATCCAATAGAACAAACTTTTCTATGAGATATATATTTAGAATTTGCTCCTTTTCATCGTAAGTCAGGCAACAGTCATCACTCTGCAGATCAAGAACATGATTCTCATTAAACAGGTCAAATTCCTTCAAACCAGTTTCACTTTCTGAAAATATTTGTTTTCTTAAAGTAATAATACATTTCAAAGAACCAGCATGAACAAGACTCCATAGCTTTGGAAATTTCAGTTTCCATGAGTCTATAAAATGTGAAACAAGATTAGTCTTACCAAATATATCATCAATGAGAAAAACATATTTCTTATTTCTAGACAGAAAGATGTCATTGAATTCAGAGTGATGAGTCAGCAAGTAAGATTCTCTTTTTTCTTCTTTTTCTATCTCTCTCATCATGCTCAAAGCTAGAGTTGTCTTTCCTGAACCTGGAACACCTACTACAATGACAACACCATGCTCCTTCAAAAGTGCAACACCTCTTTTTTCTGCTCTTCTTTTAGCATAGACTCTCCAGTCAACTGAGTTTAACACTAGCCTGGTAAATTCTGTATGAGAACATTAAAAGAATACAAAAATTAAAATTAAAATAAATGATGTATAATTGATTGTTTAGAATATATTTTACTATTCACATATAAATAATATAATTTTTAATTGGTCATTGGATGTGATTTTATTTTATTTTATTTATTTATTTATTTATTTATTTATTTATTTATTATTATTATTTTATTTTTTATTTTTAAAAAAATGCAGTTGTTTGTTGTCAGAATTGTAGTTCATCAAAATTTAACAAAGATAATAAGATGTGACAATTTCAGATGGTGTAAAAGCAACAAGATGATTTCACTTTTTATCTTACCAGTTTCAAATGTTTGTTGTCTTGGTACATCATTCCTTTGTTTACTATTATTTTCATTATGTTGTTTTGTCTCCTAATATAAATTTTTCTACAGCGAGATATATTTACTGTCACTCAGGTCATAGCTGTTAATGTAGTGAATGGTGGTTTCATTTCAACCATAACAAACTATCGTTCAGCATAGCACAACATTTGTGTCAACGATAATATATATATAAAACCCAACAACAAACAAACTAATGATTAATGCGAAATGGAGTTCTGTTGTCTATTAAAAATGTTTCAGGTTTTAACTTACTGGTGTCAACAGCTTCACCTTCTGATTCAATGTTCCTGTTAGTAGATTGATTTTTATGTCTGCTCATATTTAAATATGTTCTACCACTGCTTATGTTGTCGCAAATGTAGAAAAATAAATTATTTACATTCACAGCCTACATGTAAAACATGCATATACATGTAAGATAATGAAAATGATGATTTTAGAAGCAGTGTTCAGAAACAGGTGAAATAAAGTTTAGCAGAGAACAGTAGATCGCAGAATCCTTGGAAGTGGACTGGCTATTGGTTGACACAGGTCACATATGACATGTGGGCTTTGCATTCTGGGCAACATTAATGGTGTCAAGAATTAAACTCAGTGTTTGATTTAATGGAAAATAAGTAGTTTTGTTAGGTAATATTTACCGATGTGGTTGGTAGAAGGTCAGCACTGAACTAAAATGACTTCTAACAGTTACTGAGTGAGCTTGGTGACGTCAACTTTTCTGTTAATCAGGTTTTATATATATAGTTAGGGTTCGAAACATTTTTCGAAACAAACAAAAACACTATTTTTATCCATATTTAGACATATGACAGCATACAGTTTCACCTACATACACAGTGTCTCTGTCTGAATATATTTGTGTGTAAATCTGAGTAATGCATGTCTACATCTATATTTGTCTGCATGTATGTGTTCTTTGTTCTAAGTGATGGTAGGGGTATGTATGTTTATATGTACCCTATTTATGTACACATTTAAACGTTACTCAGTTCACAGTTTGTGAAAGAAAAATACTAACGACTACTATGTATTCTGTTATCTATTAAACATGTAGAGAAGAAAAAACAACTTTCAGTTTTTGACTTACCAGTTATATAATTATATCCTTTTTGTGTAGAACAGGAATAAAATACGTTTGATACACGTCGACCTGCTGTGAAACAGAGTAAATACATTTTTATAATTCACAACTTCAATACACAATTTCTCAAAATTCTGAGAATTAAATATAATTACTAAATGTATTTGCATTTTTTGAAACATGAACAAACTGTTTGTATCTATATTTAGACACATGACAGAATACAGTCTCACCTACATACACTATGTCTGTGTATGAATATATTTTCGTGAATGTCTGTGTAATGCATGTCTGCATGTATATGTGTCTGCATGTTTGTGTTCTGTGTATGTGCTAAGTGTAGCAACAGCTATATGTGATTATATGTACACTATGCATTTATGTGCACATTTCAACGTTACTCAGTTCACAGTTCGTGAGAGAAATATACAAATGACTTCTATGTATTCAGTTATCTATTAAACATGTAGAGTAGAGAACACTTTCAGCATTTAACTTACTGGTTGTGTAGTTATTTCCTATTTGTGTAGAACCGGAATGAGATTTATTTATTTGCTGTTCTCCTGCTGTGAAACAGAAAAAATACATTTTTATAATTCATAAATTCAAGGCATAATTTCCAAAACTGCAAAATCCGGAGAATTAGATATAATTACTAAATATATTTCATTGTTTCAAAGAACAAAAAAACTGTTTTTATCTATATTCAGACATATGAGAGAAAACAGATTCAGATTCATAAACTGTGTCTCTGTCTGAATATATTTGCGTGTATGTCTGTGTAATGCATGTCTGCATGTATATTTGTGTGCGTGAATCTGTTCTTTTTACGTGCTGAGTGATGGTACATGTATGTGTGTTTGTAGGCAACCAATATGTATTTAAGTGCACATTACTACCTTCCTTAGGTCACAGTTTCTTATAGAAAAATACTAATGACTACTGTGTATTCTGTTATCTATTAGACAAGTGGTGAAGAGAAAAACGTTCAATTCTTAACTTACAGGATATGTAGTTATTTCCTATGTGTACAGAACCGGAAGGAGATACAACTGAATCCTGTCCTCCTGCTGTGAAACAGAGTAAATATATTTTTGTAATTCACAACTTTAATGCACAAATTGCGAAAATAATTTAAACTTAAAAATTCTGAAAATTAAATATAATTACTAAATGTAATAGCATTTCTTCAAACTCAAACAAACTGTTTTTATCTCCATTTAGACCTAAGAGAGAAAACCGTTTCCAGTGCCTACATTGTCTCTCTTTCTGAATATATTTGCGTGTATGTCGGTGTAATGCATGCCTGCATGTATATCTGTGTGCATGTATGTGTTCTTTGTATGTGATAAGTCATGGTAGAGGAATGCGAGTTTATGTATACTGTCACGTTTTAGTCTATATTTAGAGATATGTTAGCATGCAGATTTATATACATACTCTGTGTCTCTGTCTGAATATATGTGCGTGTATATCTGTGTAATGCATATCTGCATATATATTGTGCGCATGTACTTGTTCTATGAAAGTGCTCAGTGATTGTAGAGTATGTACGTCTATTTGTACCCAGTCTATGAATTTATGTTCATATTTATACGTTGCTCAGGTCACAGTTTGTGAGAGACAAATACTGATGACTACTGTGTATTCTGTTATCTATTACACATGTAGAGAAGAGAAAACTTTCAAGTTTTAACTTACCGGATTTGTAGATGTCTCTTATTTGTGTAGATCCGGAATGAGACACGTTTGGTTGCTGTCGTCCTTCTGTGAAGCAGACCAAATACGTTGTTACAACTGACAACTTCAATGCACAGTTTCTTAAAATATTTTAAACTGGTAAATTCGGACAATTAGATATAATTTTTAAGTACATTAGACTTTTTTGGAACATGAAGAAACTGTTTTAAGCTATATTTAGAGATCTGTCGGCATTCAGATTAATATACATACTCTGCATATCTGAAAATATTTGCGAATATGCATGTGTAATGCCTGCCTCCATATATATCGGTTTTGATGTATGTGTTTTTTGTATGTACTAAGTGATGGTACAGGTAGGTACGTTTATACATACTCTGTCTATGCATTGATGTGCACGTTTCGACATTGCTCAGACCAAAGTGTGGTATAGAAAAGTACTAATGACTACTGTGTTTTCTTTTACCGATTAAACATCACGTGAATAGGAAACTTCAAGCTTTTAACTTACTGGAAACATATTTATCTCCTATTTGAGAAGAACCCCAATGAGATACATCTGATTGTCCTGCTGTGAAACAGAGTAAATAATTTTTTATAATTCACAACTTTAATTCACAATTTCTCAAAATATTTGAAACTGCAAAATTCTAAGAATTAGATTATTTACTCAATGTATTAGTATTTTTTGAAACAGAAAAAAACAATCTGAATATTTGCGTGTGTAGAGGTATATATGTTTGTATGTTCACATATGTTCACAGTCTGTGCTAGACAAATACTGATGACTACTATATATTCTGTTATCTATTAGACATGTAGAGAAGACAAAACTTTCAGCTTTTTACTCACTGGATTCACTGTTATCTCCCATCTGAGTAGTACCGGAGTGAGATACATTTGGTTCCTGTTGTCCTCCTGTGAAACAGAGAAAATACATATTTATAATTCAGATCTTCAATGCAGAATTTCTAAAACTATTTTTAACTGTAAAATTCTCAGAAGTAGTCAAAATTACTAAACGTATTAGCATTTTTGAAACATAAAAAACCTGTTTTTATCCATATCTACAGAAATTTTAGGATGCAGGTTCCCATACATGCATTCTGTCTCTGAATATATTTTCGAGTATATCTGTGTAATGTATGACTACATATATATTTGTGTGCATGTATGTGTTCTTTGTATACGCTCAGTGATGGCAGAGATACGTATGTTTATATGTACCCTATCTAAGTATTTATGTGCACATTTCTAGGTTGCTCAGATCACGGTTTGTGAGAGGAAAATACTAATGACTGTTATGTATTCTGTTATCTATTAAACATCTAGAGAAGACAAAACTTTCAATATTTACTTACCGGATTTGTAGTTATCTCCTATTTGTATAGAACCAGAATGAGACAGGTTTAATTCCTGTTTTCCTGCTGTGAAACAAAGTAAATACATTTTCATGATTCACAACTTCAGTGCACAATTTCTGAACTTATTTTAAAGTGCAAAATTCTGGGAAATAGATATAATTATCAAATTTATTAGCCTTTATTGAAACATACAAACATGTTTAATCTATATTTAGAGATATGTCACCATACAGATTAACATCCATGCACTGTGTCTATAAATATATTTGTGTATATCTGTGTTTTATATGCCTACATATATATGTATGTAATCTTTATATGTGCTAAGTAATGGTACAGGTAGGTACGTTTATACATACTCTGTCTATGCATTGATGTGCACGTTTCGACATTGCTCAGATCACAGTGTGGTATAGAAAAGTACTAATGACTGCTGTGTTTTCTTTTACCGATTAAATATGTAGTGACGAGAACACTTTCAGCTTTTTACTTACTTGATTCATAGTTATCTCCTATATGTGAAGAACCGGAGTGAGATACATTTGATTCCTGTTGTCCTTCTGTGAAAGACAGTAAATACATTTTTATAATTCGCAACTTCAATTCACAATTTCTAAAAATATGTTTATCTGCAAAATTCTCAAAATAGTCGTAATTACTAAATGTATTAGCATTTCTTGAAACATGAAACCCCGTTTTTATCCATATTTAGAGAAATGTTAGAATGCAGGTTACTATACATACACTGTGTCTGAATATATTTGCGTGTTTATCTGAATAATGCATGACTGCATATATATTTGTGTGCATGTATATTTTCTTTTTATGTGCTCAGTAATGGTAGAGGTATGTATGTTTATGTGTAACCTATCTGTTTTTATGTGCACATTTCTATGCTGTTCAGGTCATAGTTTGTGAGACAAAAATACTAATGTCTACTTTGTATTCTGATATCTATTAGACATCTAGAGAAGACAAAACTTTCAGTTTTAACTTACCAGATTTGTAGTTATCTCCTATTTGTATTGATCCGGAATGAGATACGTCTGCTTTCTGTTGTCCTGCTGTAAAACAGAGAAAATACATTGTTACATTTAACAACTTTAGCGCAGAATTTCTGAACTTATTTTAAACTGCAAAATTCTGAGAATTAGATATAATAAATAAATGTGTTAGCATTTTTGGAAATACAAACAAACTGTTTTTATCGATATTTAGACATATGATAGGATACAGTTTCAGACGTCTGCACTGTAACTCTGTGTAATGAATGTCTCCACATATATTTGTGTGCATGTACGTGCTCTTTGTATGTGCTAAGTGACGGTAGAGGTATGTATGTTTCCATGTACCCTATCTGTGTATTTATGTGCACATTTCTACGTTGGTCAGGTCACAGTGTGGATAGCAAAATACTGAAGACTTCTGTGTTTTCTATTATCTATTAAACTTGAAGTGAAGAGAAAACTTTCAGTTCTTAACTTACTAGACTTATAGTTATTTCCTACTTGCATACATCTGGAATGAGATCCGTTTGATTGCTGTCGTCCTGCTGTGAAAAACAGTATATACATTTTTATAATTGACATCTTCTATGAACAATTTCTGAAAATAGTTTTAACTGCAAGATTATGAGAATTAGATATAATTACTAAAAGTATTAGAATTCTTTGAAACGTAAAGAAACTGTTTGAATCTATAATCTATATGTCAGCATGCAGATTAACATACAGACAGTGTGTCTCTGACGATATGTGCTGTATGTCTGTGAATGGATGCCTGTATATATATTTGTGTGGATGTGTCTCTTGATTATATGTGCTAAGTGATGGTAGAGGTATGTATCTTTATGTGGACCCAGTCTATGTATTGATGTGCCTGTTTCTACGCTTCTGAGATCACAGTGTGGGATAGAATAACACTAATGACTACTGTGTTTTCTTTTACAGGTTAAACATGTTGTGCATAGGAAACTTCGGGGTTTTTACTTCCTGGGAAAATAGTTATCTCCTTTTTGAGTAGAACCGGAATGAGAGACGTTTGGCTCCTGTTGTCCTGCTGTGAGACAGAGTAAATACACTTTTATAATTCACAACTTCAACGCACATCTGTGTAATGCATGCCTGCATAGATATTTGTGTGCATGTTTGTTTTCTTTGTATGTGCTCAGTGACGTAGCGCTTTATACGTTTATATGCTCCCAATCTATATATTTATGTCAACATTCCTACGTTGCTCAGGTCACAGCTTGTTAGACAAAAATATCAATGACTACTATGTATTCTGTTTCTATGTATTCTGATAACTTTCAATGTTTAACTTACCGGATTTGTATTTATCTCCTTTTTGTGTAGATCCGGAATGAGATACGTTTGATTGCTGTCGTCCTGCTATGAAAGAGAGTAAATACATTTTTATGATTCACATCTTCAATACCCAATTTCTGAAAATATTCTTAACTGCAATATTCTCCAGATTCGACATAATTACTAAATGTATTGGCATTTCTTGAAACATAAAAGAATAAAATTGAATCTAATTTTGGAGACACTGTGTCTCAATGTATTTGCGTCTGTGTAATTCAGGCTAGCATATCTATGTGTGTTGATGTATGTGTTCTTTGTATGTACTAAGTGATAATACAGGTATGCTTGTTTATATTACCGTGTCTATGCATTGATATGCCTGCTTTACGTTGCTGAGAACAATGTGGGACAGAAAAATGCTAATGACTGTTGTGTTTTCTTTTATCGATTAAACATGTAGAGAAGAGAAAAAAGTTTGAGCTTTTAACTTACTGTCAGTAGATCCGGAATGAGATACGTTTGATTGTTGTTGTCCTGCTACGAAAGATAGTAAATACATTTTTATAATTCACATCTAAAATGCACAGTTTCTGAAAATATTTGAAACTGTAACATTCTGAGAATTAGATATAATTTCAAATGTATTAGCATTTTGTGAAACATAAGAAACCTCTTTTTCTCTATATCTAGAGATTGATATATATACACAGTGTCTCTCAGTATATTTGCGTCTAGGTTTGTGTAATGCATATATATATATATATGTGTGTGTGCGTGTGTGTGTGTGTTTGGATATATCTTTTCTTTGTATGTGCTAATTGATGGGAGAGGTATATATGTTTATATCTACTGTGTGAATGCATTTATGTGCACGTTTCTACGTTGATTAGTTCACAGTGTGGGATAGAAAAAATACTAATGACTAGTCTCTATTCCGTTATCTATTACACATGCAGAGAAGAGAAAACTTCTAAATGTATTAGTATTTTTCGATACATGAACAACCCTGTTTTTATCGATATTTAGAGATATGTTAGCATACAGATTGACATACTACACTGTGTCTCTCTCTGAATATGTTTGTGTGTATATCTGAGTAATGGACGTCTCTATATATATTTGTGTGCACGTATATGTTCTTTGTATGTGCTCAGTGATGTAGAGGTATGTATGTTTATATGTACCCTATCTATGATTTCACGTGCACATTTCTACGTTCTTCAGGTTACAGCTTGTGAGAAAATAACACTAATGAATTTGTATTCTGTTATCTATTAAACATGTATGGTAGAGAAAACTTTCAATGTTTAACTTACCGGATTTGTAGTTCTCTCTTATTTGTGTAGAACCGGAAAGAGATACGTTTGATTGCTGTCGTCCTGCTGTGGTATAATGTAAACACATTTTAATAATTCACAACTTCAATGCTCAATTTCTGAAAATATTTTAAACTGTAAAGTTATGAGAATTAGATTTAATTTCAAATGTATTAGCATTTTGTGAAACATAAGAAACCTCTTTTTCTCTATATCTAGAGATTGACATATATACACAGTGTCTCTCAGTATATTTGCGTCTAGGTTTGTGTAATGCATATATATATATATGTGTGTGTGTGTTTGGATATATCTTTCTTTGTATGTGCTATTTGATGGGAGAAGTATATATGTTTATATCTACTGTCTGATTGCATTTATGTGCATGTTTCTACGTTGATCAGATCACAGTGTGAATAGTACAACACTAATGACTACTACGTATTCTTTTATTTATTACACATGCAGAGAAGAGAAAACTTTGAATTGTTCATTTACCAGACACGCAGGTATCTCCTATGTTTGTAGAACCGGAATGATATACGTTTGATACCCGTCTTCCTCCTGTGAAACAGAGTAAATATATTTTTCGAAATTTTCAAATTCAATTCACATATTCTGAAAATATTTTTAAGTGCAAAATTCTCGAATTGGATATAATTACCAAAAGTATTATCATTTTTGAACGATAAAGAAACTATTTTTATCTATATTTAGAGATATGTCAGCATGCAGATTAACATACTTACACTATATCTCTGTCTCAATATATTTGCTTGTTTATGTGTGTAACGCATTTCTGCATATATATTTGATTGGATGTATGTGCTATTTCTTTGTGCTAAGTAATGGTACACGTATTTATGTTTATATGGACCCTATCAATACTTATGTGCTCATTTCTACGTTGCCCAGGTCATAGTTGGCGATAGTAAAATACTAATGACTAGTCAGTGTTCTTTTATTGATTAAACATGTGCTGATGAGAACACTTTCAATTTTTAACTTACGGGTTGTGTAGTTATTTCCTATTTGTGTAGAACCGGAATGAGATTTGTTCAGTTTCTGTAGACTTGCTGTGAAACAGAGTAAATACATTTTTATAATTCATAAATTCAAGGCAGAATGTCTGAAAATATTTTAAACTGCAAAATTCTGAGAATGACATATAATTATTAAACGTATTAGCATTTTTGAATGAGAAAGGAACAGTTTTAATATCTATTTAGAGATATGTCAGCATGTAGAAAGACATACATACAGTAAGACTCTGAATATATTTGCGTATATGCCTGCATATCTATGTGTGTGAATATATGTGTTCTTTGTAAGAGCTAACTGATGGTACAGGTAGGTATGTTTATATTACAGTCTCTATGCATTTATGTGCACGTTACTACGTTGATCCGATCACAGTGTGGGATAGAAAAATACTAATGACTACTGTGTTTTCTTTTATCTATTATACATGCAGAGAAGATAAAACTTTGAATTTTTAACTTACACGATATGAAGTTATCTCCTATTTGAGTAAAACCGGAATGAGGTACATTTGATTCCTGTATTCCTCCTGTGAGACAGAGTAAATACATTTTTACGATTCACAATATCAATGCACATTTATCAAAATATCTTAAACTGGAATATTCTGAGAATTAGGTATAATTACTAAAAGTTATTTGCGTTTTTGGAAAGATAAAAATAAACAAATTTCTTCTATATTTAGAGATATGTTAGCATATAGATTAAAATACATACACTGTGTCTCTGTCTGAATATATGTGCGTGTATATCTGTGCAATGCAATGCATATCTGCATATATATTGTGCGCATGTACTTGTTCTTTGAAAGTGCTCAGTGATTGTAGAGTATGTACGTCTATTTGTACCCAATCTATGAATTTATGTTCATATTTATACGTTTCTCAGGTCACAGTTTGTGAGAGACAAATACTGATGACTACTGTGTATTCTGTTATCTATTAGACATGTAGAGATGAGAAAACTTTCAAGTTTTAACTTACCGGATTTGTAGTTGTCTCTTATTTGTGTAGATCCGGAATGAGATACGTTTGGTTGCTGTCGTCCTTCTGTGAAGCAGACCAAATACGTTGTTACAACTGACAACTTCAATGCACAGTTTCTTAAAATATTTTAAACTGGTAAATTCGGACAATTAGATATAATTTTTAAGTACATTAGACTTTTTTGAACATGCAGATTAATATACGCACCCTGCGTATCTGAACATATTTGCGTATATATGTCTGTGTAATGCATGCCTGCATATAGATGTGTTTTGATGTATGTGCTTTTTGTATGTACTAAGTGATGGTACAGGTAGGTATGTTTATATATACTCTGTCTATGCATTGATGTGCACGTTTCGACATTGCTCAGATCACAGCGTGGTATAGAAAAGTACTAATGACTACTGTGTTTTCTTTTACCGGTTAAACATCACGTGAATAGGAAACTTTTAGCTTTTAACTTAATTAATATGTAGTTATCTCCTATTTTAGTAGAACCGGAATGAAATACTTTTGATTGCTGTTGTCCTGCTGTGAGACAGAGTAAATACATTTTATAATTCACAACTATTGAAAATGTCTCAAGATATTTGAAAGTGCAAAATTCTAAGAATTAGATATAATTATTAAATGTATTAGTACTTTTTGAAACAGAAAAAAACCCTGTTTTTTGACAATATTTTGAGATACGTTAGCATGGAGATTGACATATATACACTGTGTCTCTGTCTGAATATATTTGCGTTTATATCTTAGAAACACATGTATGTGGTTTTTGTTTGGTCTAAGTGATGTAGAGGTGTGTTAGTTTATATGTACCTATCTATGAATTTAATTGCACATTTCTACGTTGCTCAGACGAGAGTTTGTGAAAGAATAAGACTAATGACTATTATATATTCTGTTTTCTATTAAACACGTAGAGTAGAGAAATCTTTCAATGTTACTTACCGGATTTGTATTTATCTCCTTTTTGTGTAGAACCGGAATGAGATACGTTTGATTCCTGTCGTCCTGCTGTGAAACAGAATAAATATATTTTTACAATTCACAACTTAAATGTACCATTTCTGAAAATATTTAAAGTTCAAAATTCTGAGAATTAGTCATAACTAGTAAATGTATTAGCATTTATTGAACAGTAAAGAAACTGTTTTATTTTATATTCACAGATATGTCAGCAGGTAGATTAACCTACATATACAGTGTGTCTGAATACATTTGCATATATGTCTGTGTAATGCATATATATATATATATATGTATGCGTGTGTGTGTGTGTGTGTCGATGTATGTGCTCTTTATAATGTCGTAAGTGATGGTAGAGGTATGTATGTTTATATTACCGTTTCTATGCATTGACATTGCTCAGTTCACAGTGAGGAATATAAAAATGCTTATGACTACTATATTTTCTTTTACCGAATAAACATGTACTGAAGTTAAAAATTATCTGCTGTTAACTTACCGGATTTCTTGTTATCTCCTATCTGAGTAGATCCGGAATGAGACAAGTTTGATTCCTGTTGTCCTGCTGTAAAACAGAGAAAATACATTTTTATAATTCACAACTTCAATGCACAATTTCTGAAAATATTTTAACTGGAAAATTCTCTGAATTCGATATAATTATTAAATGAATTAACACTTTTTAAAACATAATAAACCGATTTTTTATCCATATTTAGAAATATATTAGCATGCAGATTGACATACATACACTGTTTCGAAGTCTGAATATATTTGCGTGTATGTCAGTGTAATGTATGTCTGCATATATATTTTTGTCCATGTACGTGTTCTTCGTATGTGCTCAGAGATGGTAGATGTATGTATGTTTATATGTACCCTAACTACGTATTGATGTGCACATATCTACCTTGTTCAGGTCACAGTTGTGAGACAAAAATACTAATGAATACTATGTATTCTTATATCTATTAGATATGTAGTGAAGAGAAAACTTTCAATTTTTATCTTACCGGATTTGTAGTCGTCTCCTACGTGTTTAGAACCGGAATGAGATGCGTTTGATTGCTGTCGTCCTCCTATGAAAGATAGTAAATACATTTTCATAAATCACAACTTCAATGCACTATTTTTGACAATATTTTTAACTGCAAAATTCTGAGAATTAGATATAATTTCTAAATGTATTAGCCTTTTCTTGAAACACAAATAAACCGTTTTCATCTATATTAAAAGATATGTCATCACGCATATAAACATACATACACTGTTTCTCACAATATATATTGCGTATATGTTTGTGTAATGAGTGTCTTCATATATATTTGTGCGCATGTATTTGTTCTTAGTATGTGCTCAGTGTTGGTATAGGTATGTACGTTTATATGCATCCTATCTATGAATTTATGTTCACATTTCTACGTGGCTCGGGTAACAGTTTGTGAGAGAAAAATACTAATGACTATTGTGTATTCTGATATGTGTTAGACATGTAGTGAAGAGAAAACGTTCAGTTTTAACTTACCAGATTTGTAGTTGTCTCCTATTTGTATTGATCCGGAATGAGATACGTCTGCTTTCTGTCCTGCTGTAAAACAGAGAAAATACATTGCTACAATTCACAACTTCATTGCACAATTTCTTAAAATATTTTAAACTGTTAAATTTTGAGAATTAGATATAATTATTAAATGTATTAGATTTTTTTGAAATATGAAGAAAATGTTTTAATATATATTTACAGATATGTCAGCATGTAGATTAACATAAATACACTGCGTATCTGAAAATATTTGCGTATGTGTCTGTGTAATTTATTCCTCCATATATATGCTATTGGATGTATCCCTATTTTTCTGTGTGTGCTAAGTGATTTTAGAGGTATGTATGTTTATCTTACCCTGTCTGTGCATTGATGTGCCTGTTTCTACGCTGGTCTGATCACAGTGTGGTATAGAAAAATACTAATGACTACTAGACATCTAGTAAAGAGAACACTTTCAATTTTTAACTTACCGGATTTGTAATTATCTCCTATTTGTGTAGATCCGAATGAGATCCGTTTGATTGCTGTCGTCCTGCAGTAAAATAAAATAAATACATTGTTACAATTCACAACTTCAGTGCACGATTTCTGAAATGTTTTTTAAACTGCAACATTCTCAGAATTAGATATAATTACTAAATGTTTTCCATTTTCAGAAACATAAAAACCCTATTTTAATCCATATTTAGAGATATGTTAGCATGCTGTTTGACATATATACACTGTGTCTCTGAATATATTTTCGTGTATAGCCTTGTAATGTATGACTGAAGTTATATCTGTGTGCATGTATGTGTTCTTTGTATGTGCTAAGTGGTGGTAGAGGTATGCATATTTATATGTACCCTATCTATGTATTTATGAGCTCATTTCTACGTTGATCAGGTCGCAGTTTGTGAGAGAAAAGTACTAATGACTACCATGTATTTTGTTATGTATAAGGCAAGTAGAAAAGAGAAAAGTTTAAATTTTCAACTTACCGGATTTGTAGTTATCTCCTATTTGTGTAGCTTCGGACTGAGATCCGTTTGATTGCTGTTGACCTGCTGTTATAACAGAGCGCATATATTTTTATAGTTCACAATTCAATGTAAATTTCTGAACATATTTTTAACTCCAAAATTCTGAGAATTATATATAATTCCTAAATGTAAGAGCATTTTCTGAAACATAAAGAAACAGTTTTAATATATATTTGGAATTACGTCAGGATGCAGATTAACATACGTGCTCAGTGTCTCTGAATATATTTGGGTGTATGTGTGTGTAACGCATGCTCATTTATATATGCGTGAATGTGTGTGTTAGTTTAGTGTGTAAAGTGATGGTAGCGGCATGTATGTTTGTATGTACGGTGTTTATGCATTGTGTGCTCGTTTCTACGTCGCTCAGATCACAGTGTGGGATAGAAACATACTAATCACTACTGTGTTTGGTTTTACCAATTAAATATGTAGTAACGAGAAAACTTCGAGCTTTTGACTTACTCGATACAAAGCTATGTCCTATTTGAGTAGAACCGGAATGAGATACATTTGATTCCTGAGGTCCTGCTGTGAAACAGAGTTAATTCATTTTTATAATTCACAAATTCAATACACAATTTCTCAAGATATTTTAAACTGCAAGTTTCTCAGCATTACATATAATTATTAAATGTATTAGCATTTTTTTAAATATAAAAATATTGTTTTTATCCATATTTAGAGACATGTTAGGATGCAGATTGACATACACACATTCTGTCTCTGTCTGAATATATTTACGTGTGTATCTGAGTAATTCATGTCTGCATATATATTTGTGTGCATGTATGTTTTCTTTGTTTGTTATAAGTGATGGTAGAGGTATGTATGTTTATGTGTACCCTATATATGTATTCGTGAGCACATTTCTACATTGTCCGGGTCACAGTTTGTGAGATAAGAATACTAATGAATACTACGTTTTCTGTTATGCATTAGACATGTAGAGAAGAGAAAACTGTCAATTTTAACTTACCTGATGTGTAGTTATCACCTATTCGTGTAGAACTGGAATGAGATTCGTTTGATTGCCGTTGACCTCCTGTGACACACAGTAAATAAATATTTATATAATTCACAATTTCAGTTCACAATTTCTGAAAATATTTTAAACTGCAAAAATCTGAGAATTAGATATAATTATTAAATGTATTAGCATTTTCTGAAAGAAACAAAAACCTTCTGTTATATATTTAGAGATATGTCAGCATTCAGATTAACATGCATACACGCCTATATGTCTGTGTAATGCATGCCTTCATATATATACATATATATATGTGTGTGTGTGTGTGTGTGTGTGTGTGTGTGTGTGTGTGTGTGTGTGTGTGTGATGTATCTATTCTTTGTATGTGCTAAGTGATGGTACAGGTAGGTACGTTTATACATACTCTGTCTATGCATTGATGTGCACGTTTCGACATTGCTCAGATCACAGTGTGGTATAGAAAAGTACTAATGACTGCTGTGTTTTCTTTTACCGATTAAATATGTAGTGACGAGAACACTTTGAGATTTGTACTTACTCGATACAGAGTTATCTCCTAGCTGTGTAGAACCGAATGAGATACCTTCGACTCCTGTTGTCCTGCTATGAAACAGAGTAAATACATTTTGTAATTCACAACTTCAATTCACAATTTCTCAAAATATTTTAAACTATAAAATTCTGAGAGTTAGTTATAATAACTAAATGTACTAGCTTTATCTGAAACACAAAAAACTATTTTTCTCTATATTTAAAAAGATGTTAGCATGCAGATTGACATACATACATTGTGTCTCTCAATATATTCGCGTGTATCTCTGTGTAATGCATGTGTGCATATATGTGTGTGTGGATGAATCTGTTCTTTGTATGTGCTAACTGATCGTAGAGGTATATATGTTTATATTACCGTGCCTATGCATTTATGTGCATGTTTCTATGTTGATCAGATCACAGTGTGAATAGTACAACACTAATGACTACTACGTATTCTTTTATTTATTACACATGCAGAGAAGAGAAAACTGTGAATTGTTCATTTACCAGATACGCAGTTATCTCCTATGTTTGTAGAACCGGAATGATATACGTTTGACACCTGTTCTCCTTCTGTGAAACAGAGTAAATATATTATTATAATTCACAATTTGATTCCACAGTTTCTGAAAAATGTTTAAGTGCACAATTCTCAGAATTAGACATAAGTACCAAATGTATTAGCAATTTATGAAACACAAATAAACTGTTTTCACCTATATTTAGAGATATGTCAGCATAGAGATTAAAATACATAGACTGTGTCTGTGTCTGAATATTTTATGTGTATATATGTGTAATGCATGTCTGCAAATATATTTGTGTGCATGTACGTGTTCTTTGTATGTGCTAAGTGGTGGTAGAGGTATGTATGTTTATATGTACCCTATCTATGTATTTATGTGCACATTTCTACGTTGCTCGGGTCACAGTTGTGGTAGAAAAATACTAATGACTACTGTGTATTCTGTTATCTATTAAACAAGTGGTGATGAGAAAAACGTTCAATTCTTAACTTACCGGATATGAAGTTATCCCCTATTTGTGTAGAACCGGAATGAGATACCTTTAATTCCTGTTTTCCTGCTGTGAAACAAAGAAAATATATTTTTATAATTCACAACTTCAATGAACAATTTCTGAAAATATTTTAAACTGCAAAATTCTGAGAATTAGATATAATCAATAAATATATTAACATTTTTCGAAAGATAAAGAAACTGTTTTAATCTCTATTTAGATATACATCAGAATGCAGATTAACATACATACACTGCCTCTCTGAATATATATGCGTATATGTCTGTTGAATGTATGGCTGCATATATATGTATCCTATCTATGTATTTATGTTCACATTCCTAAGTTGCTCAGGTCATAGATTGAGATAGAAAAATACTGACTACTATGTATTCTGTCATCTATTAAACATGTAGAGAAGACAAAACTTTTAGTATTTAACCTACTGGATATGTAGTTATCTCCTATTTGTGTAAAACCGGAATGAGGTACTTTTGATTGCAGCTCTCCTGCTGTGAAAGACAGTAAATACATTTTTATAATTCACAAGTTCAATTGACAATTTCTGAAAATATTTTTAAGTGCAAAATTTTCAGAATTAGACATAAATGTCAAATGTATTAGCATTTTCTGTAACATAAATAAACCGTTTTTATCAATATTTAAAAATATCTTAGCATGCATTTTGAAACACGTACATTGTGTCTCTGTCTGAATATATTTGCATGTATATGTGTAATGCATGTCTGTATATATATTTATGTGCATGCATGTGTTCTTTTTATGTTCTCAGTGATGGTATGTTCTGTTATATGGATGAATTTAAGAGCACATTTCTACGTAGCTCAGGTCACAGTTTGTGAGAGAAATATACTGATGACTACTATGTATTCCGTTATGTATTAGACATAGTAGTTACGGAATGAGATATGTTTAATTCCTGTTCTCCTGCGGTGAAACATAGTAAATATATTTTTGTAATTCACAAATTCAATTTACAATTTCTGAAAATATTTTAACCTGCAAAATTTTGAGAATTAGATATAATTATTAAAACGATTAGGATTTTTGGAAACATAAAGATACCCTATTAATTGATATTTAGAGATATGTAATTATGTAAATTAACATATATACACTGTGTCTCTATTTGAACATATTTACGTATATGTCTGTGCAATCTTTGCCTGCATATATAACTGTGTAGATGTATCTATCCTTTGTTCGTGCTAAGTAATGGTACAGGTATTTGTGTTGATATGTACCACCTCTATGTATTTCTGTGTCGTTTCTACATTGTGCAGGTCACAGTGTGGGATAGAAAAATACTAATGACTACTGTGTTTTCTTTCAATTATTAAACATATGATTAGAAAACTTTTAACTTACTGGATACAAAATGATCTCCTATTTGAGCAGAACCGGAATGAGATACATTTGGTTCCTGTTGTCCTTCTGTGAAACAGAGTAAAAACATCTTTATAATTCACAAATTCAACTCACAATTTATGAAAATATTCTTAAGTGCAAAATTCTTACAGTTAGTCATAATTACTAAATTTATTAGTTTTTTTTTCTTTTTAAACATAAAAAAATCTGGTTTTTTCTATATTTAGAAATATATTAACATGCAGATTGACATACATAAACTGTGTCTATATCTGATAATACATGTCTGCATATGTATTTGTGTGCATGTAAGTGTTCTTTGTACCTGCTCAGTTATGGTAGAGATATGTATGTTTATATGTACCCTATCAATATTTATGTGCACATTTCACGTTGCTCAGGTAACAGTTTAAGAGAGAAAAATAGTAATGACTATTGTGTATTCTGACATCTATGAGACGTAGTGAAGAGAAAACTTTCTGTTTCTAACTTACCGGATTTGTAGTTGTCTCCTATTTGTGTAGATCCGGAATGAGACAAGTTTGCTTTCTGTTGTCCTGCTGTAAAACAGAGAAAATACATTTTTATAATTCACAACTTCAATGCACAATTTCTGAAAATATTTTAACTGGAAAATTCTCTGAATTCGATATAATTATTAAATGAATTAACACTTTTTAAAACATAATAAACCGATTTTTTATCCATATTTAGAAATATATTAGCATGCAGATTGACATACATACACTGTTTCGAAGTCTGAATATATTTGCGTGTATGTCAGTGTAATGTATGTCTGCATATATATTTTTGTCCATGTACGTGTTCTTCGTATGTGCTCAGAGATGGTAGATGTATGTATGTTTATATGTACCCTAACTACGTATTGATGTGCACATATCTACCTTGTTCAGGTCACAGTTGTGAGACAAAAATACTAATGAATACTATGTATTCTTATATCTATTAGATATGTAGTGAAGAGAAAACTTTCAATTTTTATCTTACCGGATTTGTAGTCGTCTCCTACGTGTTTAGAACCGGAATGAGATGCGTTTGATTGCTGTCGTCCTCCTATGAAAGATAGTAAATACATTTTCATAAATCACAACTTCAATGCACTATTTTTGACAATATTTTTAACTGCAAAATTCTGAGAATTAGATATAATTTCTAAATGTATTAGCTTTTTCTTGAAACACAAATACACCGTTTTCATCTATATTAAAAGATATGTCATCACGCATATAAACATACATACACTGTTTCTCTCAATATATATTGCGTATATGTTTGTGTAATGAGTGTCTTCATATATATTTGTGCGCATGTATTTGTTCTTAGTATGTGCTCAGTGTTGGTACAAGTATGTACGTTTATATGCATCCTATCTATGAATTTATGTTCACATTTCTACGTGGCTCGTGTAACAGTTTGTGAGAGAAAAATACTAATGACTATTGTGTATTCTGATATGTGTTAGACATGTAGTGAAGAGAAAACGTTCAGTTTTAACTTACCAGATTTGTAGTTGTCTCCTATTTGTATTGATCCGGAATGAGATACGTCTGCTTTCTGTCCTGCTGTAAAACAGAGAAAATACATTGCTACAATTCACAACTTCATTGCACAATTTCTTAAAATATTTTAAACTGTTAAATTTTGAGAATTAGATATAATTATTAAATGTATTAGATTTTTTTGAAATATGAAGAAAATGTTTTAATATATATTTACAGATATGTCAGCATGTAGATTAACATAAATACACTGCGTATCTGAAAATATTTGCGTATGTGTCTGTGTAATTTATTCCTCCATATATATGCTATTGGATGTATCCCTTTTTTCTGTGTGTGCTAAGTGATTTTAGAGGTATGTATGTTTATCTTACCCTGTCTGTGCATTGATGTGCCTGTTTCTACGCTGGTCTGATCACAGTGTGGTATAGAAAAATACTAATGACTACTAGACATCTAGTAAAGAGAACACTTTCAATTTTTAACTTACCGGATTTGTAATTATCTCCTATTTGTGTAGATCCGGAATGAGATCCGTTTGATTGCTGTCGTCCTGCAGTAAAATAAAATAAATACATTGTTACAATTCACAACTTCAGTGCACGATTTCTGAAATGTTTTTAAACTGCAACATTCTCAGAATTAGATATAATTACTAAATGTTTTCCATTTTCAGAAACATAAAAAACCCTATTTTAATCCATATTTAGAGATATGTTAGCATGCTGTTTGACATATATACACTGTGTCTCTGAATATATTTTCGTGTATAGCCTTGTAATGTATGACTGAAGTTATATCTGTGTGCATGTATGTGTTCTTTGTATGTGCTAAGTGGTGGTAGAGGTATGCATATTTATATGTACCCTATCTATGTATTTATGAGCTCATTTCTACGTTGATCAGGTCGCAGTTTGTGAGAGAAAAGTACTAATGACTACCATGTATTTTGTTATGTATAAGGCAAGTAGAAAAGAGAAAAGTTTAAATTTTCAACTTACCGGATTTGTAGTTATCTCCTATTTGTGTAGCTTCGGACTGAGATCCGTTTGATTGCTGTTGACCTGCTGTTATAACAGAGCGCATATATTTTTATAGTTCACAATTCAATGTAAATTTCTGAACATATTTTTAACTCCAAAATTCTGAGAATTATATATAATTCCTAAATGTAAGAGCATTTTCTGAAACATAAAGAAACAGTTTTAATATATATTTGGAATTACGTCAGGATGCAGATTAACATACGTGCTCAGTGTCTCTGAATATATTTGGGTGTATGTGTGTGTAACGCATGCTCATTTATATATGCGTGAATGTGTGTGTTAGTTTAGTGTGTAAAGTGATGGTAGCGGCATGTATGTTTGTATGTACGGTGTTTATGCATTGTGTGCTCGTTTCTACGTCGCTCAGATCACAGTGTGGGATAGAAACATACTAATCACTACTGTGTTTGGTTTTACCAATTAAATATGTAGTAACGAGAAAACTTCGAGCTTTTGACTTACTCGATACAAAGCTATGTCCTATTTGAGTAGAACCGGAATGAGATACATTTGATTCCTGAGGTCCTGCTGTGAAACAGAGTTAATTCATTTTTATAATTCACAAATTCAATACACAATTTCTCAAGATATTTTAAACTGCAAGTTTCTCAGCATTACATATAATTATTAAATGTATTAGCATTTTTTTAAATATAAAAATATTGTTTTTATCCATATTTAGAGACATGTTAGGATGCAGATTGACATACACACATTCTGTCTCTGTCTGAATATATTTACGTGTGTATCTGAGTAATTCATGTCTGCATATATATTTGTGTGCATGTATGTTTTCTTTGTTTGTTATAAGTGATGGTAGAGGTATGTATGTTTATGTGTACCCTATATATGTATTCGTGAGCACATTTCTACATTGTCCGGGTCACAGTTTGTGAGATAAGAATACTAATGAATACTACGTTTTCTGTTATGCATTAGACATGTAGAGAAGAGAAAACTGTCAATTTTTAACTTACCTGATGTGTAGTTATCACCTATTCGTGTAGAACTGGAATGAGATTCGTTTGATTGCCGTTGACCTCCTGTGACACACAGTAAATAAATATTTATATAATTCACAATTTCAGTTCACAATTTCTGAAAATATTTTAAACTGCAAAAATCTGAGAATTAGATATAATTATTAAATGTATTAGCATTTTCTGAAAGAAACAAAAACCTTCTGTTATATATTTAGAGATATGTCAGCATTCAGATTAACATGCATACACGCCTATATGTCTGTGTAATGCATGCCTTCATATATATACATATATATATGTGTGTGTGTGTGTGTGTGTGTGTGTGTGTGTGTGTGTGTGTGTGTGTGTGTGTGATGTATCTATTCTTTGTATGTGCTAAGTGATGGTACAGGTAGGTACGTTTATACATACTCTGTCTATGCATTGATGTGCACGTTTCGACATTGCTCAGATCACAGTGTGGTATAGAAAAGTACTAATGACTGCTGTGTTTTCTTTTACCGATTAAATATGTAGTGACGAGAACACTTTGAGATTTGTACTTACTCGATACAGAGTTATCTCCTAGCTGTGTAGAACCGGAATGAGATACCTTCGACTCCTGTTGTCCTGCTATGAAACAGAGTAAATACATTTTTGTAATTCACAACTTCAATTCACAATTTCTCAAAATATTTTAAACTATAAAATTCTGAGAGTTAGTTATAATAACTAAATGTACTAGCTTTATCTGAAACACAAAAAACTATTTTTCTCTATATTTAAAAAGATGTTAGCATGCAGATTGACATACATACATTGTGTCTCTCAATATATTCGCGTGTATCTCTGTGTAATGCATGTGTGCATATATGTGTGTGTGGATGAATCTGTTCTTTGTATGTGCTAACTGATCGTAGAGGTATATATGTTTATATTACCGTGCCTATGCATTTATGTGCATGTTTCTATGTTGATCAGATCACAGTGTGAATAGTACAACACTAATGACTACTACGTATTCTTTTATTTATTACACATGCAGAGAAGAGAAAACTGTGAATTGTTCATTTACCAGATACGCAGTTATCTCCTATGTTTGTAGAACCGGAATGATATACGTTTGACACCTGTTCTCCTTCTGTGAAACAGAGTAAATATATTATTATAATTCACAATTTGATTCCACAGTTTCTGAAAAAATGTTTAAGTGCACAATTCTCAGAATTAGACATAAGTACCAAATGTATTAGCAATTTATGAAACACAAATAAACTGTTTTCACCTATATTTAGAGATATGTCAGCATAGAGATTAAAATACATAGACTGTGTCTGTGTCTGAATATTTTTATGTGTATATATGTGTAATGCATGTCTGCAAATATATTTGTGTGCATGTACGTGTTCTTTGTATGTGCTAAGTGGTGGTAGAGGTATGTATGTTTATATGTACCCTATCTATGTATTTATGTGCACATTTCTACGTTGCTCGGGTCACAGTTGTGGTAGAAAAATACTAATGACTACTGTGTATTCTGTTATCTATTAAACAAGTGGTGATGAGAAAAACGTTCAATTCTTAACTTACCGGATATGAAGTTATCCCCTATTTGTGTAGAACCGGAATGAGATACCTTTAATTCCTGTTTTCCTGCTGTGAAACAAAGAAAATATATTTTTATAATTCACAACTTCAATGAACAATTTCTGAAAATATTTTAAACTGCAAAATTCTGAGAATTAGATATAATCAATAAATATATTAACATTTTTCGAAAGATAAAGAAACTGTTTTAATCTCTATTTAGATATACATCAGAATGCAGATTAACATACATACACTGCCTCTCTGAATATATATGCGTATATGTCTGTTGAATGTATGGCTGCATATATATGTATCCTATCTATGTATTTATGTTCACATTCCTAAGTTGCTCAGGTCATAGATTGAGATAGAAAAATACTGACTACTATGTATTCTGTCATCTATTAAACATGTAGAGAAGACAAAACTTTTAGTATTTAACCTACTGGATATGTAGTTATCTCCTATTTGTGTAGAACCGGAATGAGGTACTTTTGATTGCTGCTCTCCTGCTGTGAAAGACAGTAAATACATTTTTATAATTCACAAGTTCAATTGACAATTTCTGAAAATATTTTTAAGTGCAAAATTTTCCGAATTAGACATAAATGTCAAATGTATTAGCATTTTCTGTAACATAAATAAACCGTTTTTATCAATATTTAAAAATATCTTAGCATGCATTTTGAAACACGTACATTGTGTCTCTGTCTGAATATATTTGCATGTATATGTGTAATGCATGTCTGTATATATATTTATGTGCATCCATATGTTCTTTGTATGTTCAGAGTAAATAATTTTTATAATTCACAACTTCAATGCCCAGTTTTTGAAAATATTTTAAACTATAGAATTCTGAGAATTAGATATAATTATTAAATTTATTATTATTTTTCGAAACGTAAAGAAACTGTTTTAATCTATATTTACAGACATGTCAGCGTGCAGATTAACACACATACACTGTTATTTCTATATGTAACTTTCTTTATCTATATGTAGAGATATGACAGCCTGCAGTTTAATATATATACACCGTGTCTCTGTTTGAATATATTTGTGTGCATGTCTGTGTATGGATGTCTGCATATACATTTACAGGTATGTATGTTTATATGTACTCTGTCTATGTATGTTTATATGTACTCTGTCTATATATGTTTATATGTACTGTGTTTGTATATGTCTATATGTACTGTGTCTACGTATGTTTATATGTACTGTGTCTATGTATGGTTATATGTACTGTGTCTATATATGTTTGTACATACTGTGTCTATATATGTTTATATGTACTGTGTCTCTGTAGTTATGTGCACGTTTGTATGTTTTTCAGGTCACAGTGTGTGGCGGATAATTACTAATCACTACTATGTATTCTGTTATCAATTAAACAGGTAGACAAGAGAAAACATTTAGTTTTTGACTTACTGGATTCCCAATTTTCTCCTATTTGTGTAGAACCGGAATAAAATGGGTTTGATAGCTGATGTCTGGCTGTGAAGCAGATTAAACACATATTTATAATTCACAACTTCAATGCACAGTTTCCGAAAATATTTTTAACAGCAAAATTTAGTGTGGGATAGAAAGATAGTAATAATTATTGTGTTTTCTTTTTCCTGATAAACATGTAGAGAAGAGAAAACTTTCAGTTTTTAACTTACCGGATTCCCAAATTTCTCCTATTTGTGTAGAACTGGAATGAAATGGGTTTGATAGCTGATGTCTGACTGTGAAACAGATTAAACACATATTTATAATTCACAACTTCAATACACAATTTCTGAAAGACTTTTTACGCTACAGATTCTGAATTAATTCTTAAATGTAGTAGCACTTTTTGAAGCAGGAAACACTGTTTTTAATCGATATGTAGAGATATGACAGCATGTTCTGCTTGAATATATCTGAGTGTATGTGTATATGTATATTTGTGCATATGTATCGATTCTGTGTTTCTGCTAAGTGTAGATACAGGTCTGTGTGATTATATGTATTGTGTCTATACATAGAGTGTGTGACGTAAAAATACTAATCACAACTATGTATTCTGGTATCTATTAAACATGTAGACACGAGAAAACTTTTAGTTTTTAGCTTACCGGATTCTTCGTTGTCTTCTGTTTCAGTAGAATCAGAATCAGATTCTTCTGCTGGGGACTTTCCTAGAATGAAAAATAGTGAATACATTTTTATAATTCGTAATTTCTTTATGCCTAATTTCTCCAAAAAATGTTTGACCTACAACATTCTGAGAGTTATATACTACTGTAAAATGATCTAGTACTTTTTGAAAGAGAAAAACGAATATTTTTATCTATATGTAGAGATATGACAGCATACAGTTTAACATATATAGACTGCGTCTCTGTTTGAATATATTTATGTGTATGTTTGTGTAATGCATGTGTACATGCGTATGTGTGTGTGTATGTTTCTGTCCTGTGCTAAGTCTGGGTACAGGTATAGGTTCATATGTACTGTGTCTATGCATGTTTATATTTACTGTGTCTATGTTTGTTTATATTTACTGTGTCTATGTATTTATGTGCACGTTTCTATTTGTTCAAGTCACAGTTTTGTGAGAGAAAAATACTAATCACTACTATGAATTCTGTTATCAATGAAACAGGTAGACCAGAGAAAAGTTTCAGCTTTTAACTTACTGGATTCGGGGTCATCTTCTGTTTGATTAGAATCGGAATCAGATACATCTGCTGGTACCGGATCTGTAGTGAAACAAAGTAAATACTTTTTTTATAATTAGCAACTTCAATGTATAATTTCTGAAAATATTTCTACCTCAAACATAGATATAATTGTTGGATATAGTAGCACTTTTTTTAATCACAAAAAACTTTTTTTATCTATATGTAGAGATATGACAGCCTGCAGTTTAATATATATACACCGTGTCTCTGTTTGAATATATTTGTGTGCATGTCTGTGTATGGATGTCTGCATATACATTTATAGGTATGTCTTTTTATATTTACTGTGTCTATGTATGTTTATATGTACTGAGTTTATGTATGTCTATATGTACTGTGTCTATATATGTTTATATGTACTCTGTCTATGTATGTTTATATGTACTCTGTCTATATATGTTTATATGTACTGTGTTTGTATATGTCTATATGTACTGTGTCTACGTATGTTTATATGTACTGTGTCTATGTATGGTTATATGTACTGTGTCTATATATGTTTGTACATACTGTGTCTATATATGTTTATATGTACTGTGTCTCTGTAGTTATGTGCACGTTTGTATGTTTTCAGGTCACAGTGTGTGGCGGATAATTACTAATCACTACTATGTATTCTGTTATCAATTAAACAGGTAGACAAGAGAAAACATTTAGTTTTTGACTTACTGGATTCCCAATTTTCTCCTATTTGTGTAGAACCGGAATAAAATGGGTTTGATAGCTGATGTCTGGCTGTGAAACAGATTAAACACATAATTATAATTCACAACTTCAATACACAATTTCTGAAAGACTTTTTACGCTACAGATTCTGAATTAATTCTTAAATGTAGTAGCACTTTTTGAAGCAGGAAACACTGTTTTTAATCGATATGTAGAGATATGACAGCATGTTCTGCTTGAATATATCTGAGTGTATGTGTATATGTATATTTGTGCATATGTATCGATTCTGTGTTTCTGCTAAGTGTAGATACAGGTCTGTGTGATTATATGTATTGTGTCTATACATAGAGTGTGTGACGTAAAAATACTAATCACAACTATGTATTCTGGTATCTATTAAACATGTAGACACGAGAAAACTTTTAGTTTTTAGCTTACCGGATTCTTCGTTGTCTTTTGTTTCAGTAGAATCAGAATCAGATTCTTCTGCTGGGGACTTTTCTAGAATGAAAAATAGTGAATACATTTTTATAATTCATAATTTTATTTGCCTAATTTCTCCAAAAAATGTTTGACCTACAACATTCTGACAGTTAGATACAATTGTAAAATGAACTAGTACTTTTTGAAAGAGAAAAACAAATATTTTTATCTATATGTAGAGATACGACAGCATACAGTTTAACATACATAGACTGTCTCTATCTGAATGTATTTGTGTGTATGTTTGTGTAATGCATGTGTACATGCGTATGTGTGTGTGTATGTTTCTGTCCTGTGCTAAGTCTGGATACAGGTATAGGTTCATATGTACTGTGTCTATGCATGTTTATATTTACTGTGTCTATGTTTGTTTATATTTACTGTGTCTATGTATTTATGTGCACGTTTCTATTTGTTCAAGTCACAGTTTTGTGAGAGAAAAATACTGATCACTACTATGAATTCTGTTATCAATGAAACAGGTAGACCAGAGAAAAGTTTCAGCTTTTAACTTACTGGATTCGGGGTCATCTTCTGTTTGATTAGAATCGGAATCAGATACATCTGCTGGTACCGGATCTGTAGTGAAACAAAGTAAATACTTTTTTTATAATTAGCAACTTCAATGTATAATTTCTGAAAATATTTCTACCTCAAACATAGATATAATTGTTGGATATAGTAGCACTTTTTTTAATCACAAAAAACTTTTTTTATCTATATGTAGAGATATGACAGCCTGCAGTTTAATATATATACAC
Source organism: Chrysomallon squamiferum (assembly GCA_012295275.1). NCBI lineage: Eukaryota > Metazoa > Mollusca > Gastropoda > Neomphalida > Peltospiridae > Chrysomallon > Chrysomallon squamiferum. Next base: position 994,292 of record CM022678.1, read on the forward strand.
CGTGTCTCTGTTTGAATATATTTGTGTGCATGTCTGTGTATGGATGTCTGCATATACATTTACAGGTATGTATGTTTATATGTACTCTGTCTATGTATGTTTATATGTACTCTGTCTATATATGTTTATATGTACTGTGTTTGTATATGTCTATATGTACTGTGTCTACGTATGTTTATATGTACTGTGTCTATGTATGGTTATATGTACTGTGTCTATATATGTTTGTACATACTGTGTCTATATATGTTTATATGTACTGTGTCTCTGTAGTTATGTGCACGTTTGTATGTTTTTTTCAGGTCACAGTGTGTGGCGGATAATTACTAATCACTACTATGTATTCTGTTATCAATTAAACAGGTAGACAAGAGAAAACATTTAGTTTTTGACTTACTGGATTCCCAATTTTCTCCTATTTGTGTAGAACCGGAATAAAATGGGTTTGATAGCTGATGTCTGGCTGTGAAGCAGATTAAACACATATTTATAATTCACAACTTCAATGCACAATTTCCGAAAATATTTTTAACAGCAAAATTTAGTGTGGGATAGAAAGATAGTAATAATTATTGTGTTTTCTTTTTCCTGATAAACATGTAGAGAAGAGAAAACTTTCAGTTTTTAACTTACCGGATTCCCAAATTTCTCCTATTTGTGTAGAACTGGAATGAAATGGGTTTGATAGCTGATGTCTGACTGTGAAACAGATTAAACACATATTTATAATTCACAACTTCAATACACAATTTCTGAAAGACTTTTACGCTACAGATTCTGAATTAATTCTTAAATGTAGTAGCACTTTTTGAAGCAGGAAACACTGTTTTTAATCGATATGTAGAGATATGACAGCATGTTCTGCTTGAATATATCTGAGTGTATGTGTATATGTATATTTGTGCATATGTATCGATTCTGTGTTTCTGCTAAGTGTAGATACAGGTCTGTGTGATTATATGTATTGTGTCTATACATAGAGTGTGTGACGTAAAAATACTAATCACAACTATGTATTCTGGTATCTATTAAACATGTAGACACGAGAAAACTTTTAGTTTTTAGCTTACCGGATTCTTCGTTGTCTTCTGTTTCAGTAGAATCAGAATCAGATTCTTCTGCTGGGGACTTTCCTAGAATGAAAAATAGTGAATACATTTTTATAATTCGTAATTTCTTTATGCCTAATTTCTCCAAAAAATGTTTGACCTACAACATTCTGAGAGTTATATACTACTGTAAAATGAACTAGTACTTTTTGAAAGAGAAAAACGAATATTTTTATCTATATGTAGAGATATGACAGCATACAGTTTAACATATATAGACTGCGTCTCTGTTTGAATATATTTATGTGTATGTTTGTGTAATGCATGTATGCATCCAGATGTGTGTGTATGTTTCTGTTCTGTGCTAAGTGTAAGTCCAGGTAAATGTTCATATGTACTGTGTTTATGTATATTTATATTTACTGTGTCTATGCATGTTTATATCCAAAAAATGTTTGACCTACAACATTCTGAGAGTTATATACTACTGTAAAATGAACTAGTACTTTTTGAAAGAGAAAAACGAATATTTTTATCTATATGTAGAGATATGACAGCATACAGTTTAACATATATAGACTGCGTCTCTGTTTGAATATATTTATGTGTATGTTTGTGTAATGCATGTATGCATCCAGATGTGTGTGTATGTTTCTGTTCTGTGCTAAGTGTAAGTCCAGGTAAATGTTCATATGTACTGTGTTTATGTATATTTATATTTACTGTGTCTATGCATGTTTATATTTACTGTGTCTATGTTTGTTTATATTTACTGTGTCTATGTATGTTTATATGTACTGTGTCTATGTATTTATGTGCACGTTTCTATTTGTTCAAGTCACAGTTTTGTGAGAGAAAAATACTAATCACTACTATGAATTCTGTTATCAATGAAACAGGTAGACCAGAGAAAAGTTTCAGCTTTTAACTTACTGGATTCGGGGTCATCTTCTGTTTGATTAGAATCGGAATCAGATACATCTGCTGGTACTGGATCTGCAGTGAAAGAAAGTAAATACTTTTTCTTATAATTAGCAACTTCAATGTATAATTTCTGAAAATATTTTTACCTGAAAATTTCTCAAAATTAGATATAATTGTTGGATATAGTAGCACTTTTTTTAATCACAAAACACTTTTTTTATCTATATGTAGAGATATGACAGCCTGCAGTTTAATATATATACACCGTGTCTCTGTTTGAATATATTTGTGTGCATGTCTGTGTATGGATGTCTGCATATACATTTATAGGTATGTCTTTTTATATTTACTGTGTCTATGTATGTTTATATGTACTGAGTTTATGTATGTCTATATGTACTGTGTCTATATATGTTTATATGTACTGTGTCTATGTATGGTTATATGTACTCTATGTATGTTTATATGTACTCTGTCTATATATGTTTATATGTACTGTGTTTGTATATGTTTATATGTACTCTGTCTATATATGTTTATATGTACTGTGTTTATATATGTCTATATGTACTCTGTCTATATATGTTTATATGTACTGTGTTTATATATGTCTATATGTACTGTGTCTACGTATGTTTATATGTACTGTGTCTATGTATGGTTATATGTACTGTGTCTATATATGTTTGTACATACTGTGTCTATATATGTTTATATGTACTGTGTCTCTGTAGTTATGTGCACGTTTGTATGTTTTTCAGGTCACAGTGTGTGGCGGATAATTACTAATCACTACTATGTATTCTGTTATCAATTAAACAGGTAGACAAGAGAAAACATTTAGTTTTTGACTTACTGGATTCCCAATTTTCTCCTATTTGTGTAGAACCGGAATGAAATGGGTTTGATTGCTGATGTCTGGCTGTGAAGCAGATTAAACACATATTTATAATTCACAACTTCAATGCACAATTTCCGAAAATATTTTTAACAGCAAAATTCAGTGTGGAAAAAAAAATAGTAATAATTATTGTGTTTTCTTTTTCCTGATAAACATGTAGAGAATAGAAAACTGTCAGTTTTTAACTTACCGGATTCCCGATTTTCTCCTATTTGTGTAGAACCGGAATGAGATGGGTTTGATAGCTGATGTCTGACTGTGAAGCAGATTAAACACATATTTATAATTCACAACTTCAATGCACAATTTCCTAATATATTTTTAACAGCAAAATTCAGTGTGGGATAGAAAGATAGTAATAATTATTGTGTTTCTTTTTCCTGATAAACATGTAGAGAAGCGAAAACTGTCAGTTTTTAACTTACGGGATTCCCAAATTTCTTCTGTTTGTGTAGGACTGGGAAGAAGTACTTTGAATTCCTGAAATGAGTCTGCGAAACAGAGAAACATATTCTTGTAATTCACAACTTCAATCCACAATTTGTAAAAATATTTTTACCTGCAAAACTCTAAGAATTAGATATAATTACTAAATGCAGAAGCAATTTTTGAAACATAAAGACACTGTTTTAATCTATATTTACAGATATGACAGCATACAGTTTAACATACATAGACTGTGTTTCTGTCTGAATATTTTTGCGTATATGTCTGTGTAATTCATGTCTGTGTATATCTGTGTGTGCATGTATGGGTTCTTTGTATGTACTAAATCATGGTACGTACTTTATATATACTGTGTCTATGCATTGATGTGCACGTTTCAACGTTGCTCAGATCACAGTGTGGTATAGAAATATAGTAATTACTACTGTGTTTTCTTTTACCGGTTAAACTTGTAGAGAAGGGAAACAATTTTGTTTTATAACTTGTTGTATACATAGTTATCTCCTATTTGAGTATAATCGTAATGAGGTACATTTGATAGCTGTTGTCCTGCTGTGAAACAGAGTAAATACTTTTTTTATAATTCACAACTTCAATACATGATTGCTAGAAATATTTTAACTGTAAAATTCTGAGAATTAGGCATAATTACTAATTGTAGTAGCAGTTTCTTAAACTATATATAGAGATATGACAGCCTGCGGATTTACATACGTACTCTCTGTCTCTATTGAATATATTTGTGTATATGTGGGTGTATGCATATCTGCATATATATGTGTGTGTGTGTGTGTTTGCATGTATATTTTGTCTGTTTGTGCTAAGTGTTGGTGGAAGTGTGTATATTTATATGCACTGTCTAGGTATTTATGTGCCCGTTTTTATGTTGATCAGATCATAGTGTGAGACAGGAAAATGCTGGTGACTACTGTGGTTTCTTTTACCTATTAAACATGTACAGAAGAGAAAACTTTGAATTTTTATCTTACCATATGTATCGCGATGTGCGTTTGCTTGCAGTTGTCCTCCTGTGAAAGAGAGAAAATACATTTTTATAATTCAAAATTTCAATGAATAATTTCAGAAAATTCTTTTATTTGCAAAATTCATAGAATTAGATTTAACTGTTGGTGTAGTAGAAGTGTTTCCAACACAGAACAAACTAGTTTATGTATACGTAAAGATACTGCAACACACAGTATTACTATGAATAGAGCAATATATGTTTTAACAAGTGTGTTTAATATTGTTAATAATTACACGTATATGCTGTCACTCTTGAGTAAATGAACCGTATAAGAATAATTATAGTAGTCATGAGGAAACAATAATTAGTATGTATTTTGCGTTTTCCTGTTTTCATCTGTCCGACAGTACCTAAACCTATTTAAATTGTTTATATATTAACAATATCAATTTAAAAATATGTCAATTTACAAATGATAAAAAGTAAACATTATAATGATGTATACTGCATTCATAAAGATATAAACAATTTTGTCTTACTTTCATACCGATGACCATATCTCGGGTCAAAGATATGTCCTATAGCTTCTGACCTGTAAAAATGTAACCATTATCACAAAGCCTTTATGTTTTCTGAACTGCACTATTAAATTATGTAAATCTAATAATTATAAAAACAGTTTTACTTGGTTATACTCTTATTCTTTTGAAGTATACTAAATATAATTATTAGAATAGTTACAAAGGTATATTCTTCGTTTTGTCAACCCTAATATCAATCTATGCTCTATAAACAATATAAATGCACATATCATAAGAATAGTTTTACTAAATTAAGTAAAATAAACAATACAAAAATAGGCACCATGCCAGAACCCTATTTGTTAGACAGTTTGTGAGACAGTGTAATTAGTTTGACTGGCTGGCTTCACTTTGGCTATAATGGGATAGCACAGTGAGGTTGGTATTAAATTAATTCATTGTTTAATTGATGGCAAATCTTGCATTGGAGTCAGAACGCATTAGTCAGCTGTGCATTTAATGTTTCAATATTAAATAAATACATTCTTTCACTGACAATATATTTCTTGGATAAAGACCATCCTCAAGTTGAGTATTTCACTTCCCAGAGAAGTACTGTTTCCGGGATATCTCTTCAATAAAAATAAGATTCGCCCGAATGGTACCTATTGTACCGGAAGATGTACGACGGTAGGGGATTATATTAGAGACTTAACTGACCACATCCACGGTCCTGCAGACGTCACTGGCATCAGGTTCTTAAGTACACTACTGAAACGAACCCGTGATGAAACTACCATATTACTGCCTGCCATTAAACTGCTGAGACAAGACCCGCCGCAGTTGGAGTCTTGCCTTCGTTCTCTACTGTCGATAGTGCTCATGTTTGCAGCACCCAACTCCGAGACCATCTACATGGACGGCACCTTCACCGCGTATCCCGACCAGTGGGACCAACTCTACATCGTTCACGCCAGAAAAGGCTCCTCAACGTACCCCCTTGTGTATGCCCTTGTTCCTGACCGCCTGATTACGACCTACCAGCGACCGTTCGGCCACTTGAAGACCCACGTTCAACGCCTTGCCAACAGACCCCTTTCGCCGACTAAAGTTCAGTTCGACTTCGAGATGGTTGCGATCCGTGCCTTGGATCTAGCGTTTCCCGTAGCCGAGATGAAAGGGTGTTTTTTTCATTTCACTCAATCCGTGTGGAGGAAAACCGTCGACCGTGGCCTTGCACAGCCGGTTGAATGGGCCACTGTGTCATCGCCACCCGAACATAAACCGCCTGGTGAACATTCTCAAGAAGATCGAGAAGGCAGAGAAGGCCATGCTCCCTCAAATGAACTTCGGTGCCGCTCTTCCGTCCCGCAAGCGAATTTACAGGGAGATCGGCAACCGCTTCAGCCGCCTCAAGGACCAGCTTGCCCAAAGATCCAAGACCCGTCTTCAGTTGCTGGACGCAGTGGATAAACTGGTTAAGGTATTGGGCTGGAGATTATCTGGGTTTCTGACTAATGGGGGTCTGGTGGGTGTCTGACAAATGAGGTTCTGATTAATGGGTTCTTTTTGTATTCTGTAACAACGAGTGTAACAGAATAGGTTTCAAATTCTCCTTCCTTACAACTCAAATGTGATCAGGATTAACGTGCGATCTCAGGACATGTATATGTACGACGCACAGTAAAAAATATAATAATAATAATATAGATAATAATAATAATAATCATAATAATAATAATAATCATAATCATAATAATAATAAAACAACAAAACAACAATAATGAAGTGTAGTTTGATATTAATGTTTGAAATATGACCGACTGTTTCACAGACAAAACTAGCATTATTAGCCATAATTATCTTCAATACCCGTATAAAGACATTTGTTTTGTGTTGTTTCTTGTAACAAATGAGTGTAACAATACAGGTTACAAATTCTCCTTGTTTACAACTCAATCGTGAATATGATTAACGGGCGATCTATGTATCTATATATCCACTACTCACAGTAAGTAAATAATAATAAGAAGAAGAAGAAGAAGGAGAAGAAGAAGAAGAAGAAGAAGAAGATGAAGAAGAAGAAGATGAAGAAGAAGAAGAAGAAGATGACGAACAAGAAGACGAAGAAGAATAACAAGAACAACAAAAACAACAATAACAACAAGAGCTGTGATTATAATATTAAGAATAATAACACTGATAATAAAATGAATGAAGTAAACAAATTAAATAATTCAATTAATGAAATGAAATTCTTGAAGTTAAATTGGGCAGTATTAGTCAATTATTAAATTTACATTATGTTATGCGGACTTATAGTTGTGTTATTTTTGTTGGGCCGTGCCTATTATTCACATAGGTATTGGGCTGGAGATTATCTGGGTTTCTGACTAATGGGGGAACACCGAAAAATAGTTTCAATAATTTATATTTATAGATTTTTCAATACTAATACTAAATTTAGTTCTATAAACAATGAAAATGTACAAAATAGTTACAGTAAGATATAGTCTTAGCTTTCTCAATACTAACACTAAATCGTAATATTAACAATGCAAATGTATAGATGTTATCAGAATAGTTTCAGTAAGATGTATTCTTTATTTTTTTTTCAGTATTAGCATTAAACTGTATTGTAAAGAATGGAAATATATAGAAAACATCAGAATTATTTTAGTGACTTATATACTCAGTTTTCTCAATATCTATACTAAATTGTTATACAAAAATTATCAATGAAAACTTACCAATATGCACCCATGTTTGTTTTTTCCAAACTGTAGAATGTTCGTGCATCAGATATGAATATTTACCTCCACTGTATTCAACAGCTGAGTCATTCACAGTAAATTTGACAAGAAGGAGAACGTCAGAAGCACAAATATGGCAGACAAAAGGAATGCATACAGAAGTTTATTCACTCACTGTCATTGCCCACCTCTAAAACAAACTTTAACAATTCTGTCAGGGCCAATCATCAGCCCATATTTCCTCTGCTGTGGTTGGCCGCTGTCATCTTTATAAATATCTATAAATAATACAGTATTCAACCTTAAGTACATTTATCATAAAGTTAAAGTCTTTACAAATAATTTCTTTATGTATTTGCATACATACATACATACAAACATACCTACATACATACATCCAATAATCTTTGATGTTTCAAGGCGTAGCTTGATCCAGCTCTGTACTAAACAAGTTAATTCTGGACAAATTACATAAAGACAAGGTTTTTGTTCATATATTTCTTCATTTAACGGATGAAGTCGTCAAAGTCTAGCGAGAAAGCCGTGCCTAGTATTTCCTTGATTTAAATATTTCCTTCTTCTTCCTCTTTTTCTTCTTTTGTTATTTATTTATTTATTCTGTATACATCCAAGTTATTTCTTTGTTTAGAGCGACGTTTTCATTACACATAACAAAGTTTGACAGAAACACTGTTACGAAACATTTGACGACTCTATCTCTTCTCAGCTGAAATCGTGACGTCATCACGTAATGGGATTGATCGATCTAATTTTCTAAACAGTGAGTCGTCCCGGGATGCAGAAATTTGTATTTTATAAGAAAAGTTTGCTTTCTTTTATACACTATATACAACACAAAATACACACTCTCAAACACTGAACGAGTAATTATCACAAGAGACATGATATGAATCTTTTCTCAATAGAAATTCTTGCATTTCCTTTTGCTGTTGACGATTTCAATTAATAAACAAAATGTTTGTTAATATCGTCATCAAGGCTAAAGACAATATTTTCTGCAATTGCTTTGGCTACGTCTGTGATAGTTTTAACGTCTGTTGTTGAGTAAAATGTTGTTGCCTATTTTTGCCTCATTTCAAAAACAGTCTAATTATTGCCAGTGATTTATGATAATAATTATTTTTTTGTTTTGCTACTTCCCGAATAGACTGAATTACACCACTGTTAATATTTGAGGGAACCAATGAATTTCGATTTTGTATTTTCAAATAATCAGTTATTCCGTAGACATTTTACTTCTGAATCGAGTATTTGATAAGATAACTGAACAACAACAACAAAAAAAGTGTACACTAGTATGCTTACAGACTGCTCTTTCATCGACAGTGGTTATACTTAGACACCACTTTCATTATATGTGCTTTATTATTATTATTATTATTATTATTATTATTGATACTGATGTTGCTGTTCTTGTTGTATATACAAAGATATAATTCGATTTAATAATAATAATAATAATAATAATAATAATAATAATAATAATAATAATAATAATAATAATAATGACAATAATAATGAAGTGTAGTTTCACTACTGTTCACACACGAAACTAAACAGTATTGGCATATTATCTTCAATACCCGTGTAACGACATTTTTTTATTTTTTTATTATGTTTTTTTTTTTATTATTATTTTTTTTTTTTTCGCAATAAGTGTATCTACACAGATTTAAAACTGGCCTTGTTAACAACTCAACCGTGAACACGATAAACGTGCGATCTAAGTATCTATGAAGGTATTATACACAGAAAAAAAACAAGAACAACAACAACAATATCATAATATTAATAATAATAATAATAATAATAATGACGATGATGATGATTATGATTATAACAGCAACAACACCAATAATAATAATAATAATAACAATAATAATAATAGTAATAATAATAATAATATCAAAATGAAAATGAAATAATAAGGAAATGAAATAACATCAAATCAAAAATAAAATAAATAAAATTGTATTGAGTGAAATCAAATATATGAAGACAAACTAATAAAAAGAGTTTCTTGAAGCAAAATGATAGATAGACAGATAGATACATATATACATACATAGATCAGATAGATAAATATACATAAAAAGTAAAAGCTTCTACGATATCAGTTAAGAGGAGATTTGGCTGATCTGTTTAGAAACAGACTTCACAACAACAGACTGAAGAATAAATCTAAAGATTATGTTAAGAATCTAAATGTCTTTGAAGTTTTAAAACTGATGAATTTAGTTTCACACGTTTGTTATTTTATCTTTTTGTTTGTTATTGTTGTTGTTGTTGTCTTAGTGAAATCGCAATCCCATATACATATATATAAATAGCTTGACCCTGAACTCACACACTACAGATATAAGTGCATTGTCTTTCTAAATAGTTATTTTGAATTTCTAGATTTCTAGTACTTATTTTTATTATCTTTCGATCTAGTTATTTAGATTTTCTCGCTATTTAACCAATTTCATTTTATATTTATTCAGGTATTTAAACTTTCTTGCTATATAGTATTTATTTTTATTATCTTTCGATCTAGTTATTTAGATGTTCTCGCTATTTAACCAATTTCATTTTATATTTATTCAGGTATTTAAACTTTCTTGCTATATAGTATTTATTTTTATTATCTTTCGATCTAGTTATTTAGATTTTCTCGCTATTTAACCAATTTCATTTTATATTTATTCAGGTATTTAAACTTTCTTGCTATATAGTATTTATTTTTATTATATTCCTATCTAGTTATTTTGATTTTCTGGCCACAAACTGTAACTGTATCTGTCAAAAAATAATTTTTCTCTCTTGTCGTAGTTTGTAAATTATTATACTTATATGACTGTTTTCAACATTTACTAAAGACACCTTACATTCATATCAAAAGCAACCTGTATTTCTCTGTCTCTGACACTACAGATAATCACTATCAAATAGAATGTTTTTTTAATTCTTTTAGTCATATGAAGCTTTACACACACACACACACACACACACATACACACACACATACACACATATAAATTTATTTATTTATTTATTTCAAACTGAAATTCTCTGTAGCAAAAGTAAAGTTATTTCCCCTTCATGGAGGAAACCAGTAATAACTGGTTACTCTCTTTACAGAGAAAAACGCACATACAGATGCCCACACATACATGCATGCATATATACATATATACATACATACATACATATATACATACATACATACATACATACATACATACATACATATATACATACATACATACATACATACATACATACATACATACATACATACATACATACATACATACATGCTGTCTTAGGTTGTCTCATGGCCGAACGGTAACATCGTCCGACATCAAAATCCTAAACTACATATTTACCAGAGCCAGGTTTCCCACAAAAAATAGATGTACGCAAAAATGACGTAAGACAAAGAACAGCATGTTTCGTGGGAAGCGAAGATTGACCTTGGTTAGTGAGCAACTTTATTTAAGGTTGTCTCATGGCCGAACGGTAATATAGTCCGCCTTCGGAGTGCGGGCGAATGGGTGCCATACGTTCGACTCTCGTCAGCGGCATCTGACAATAATTACAAATAGAAGGACACACACACACACACACACACACACACACACACATTACACACAGAGTTGCCCTCATGCATATAAACAGATATACACACTTCAAATTCCAGAGTAATAAAAGAAAATGGGCATACCTGATGGCCAAATATCTAAAATATACTTAATATCATAACTGTCGAATGTTACAAGACAGATAGAAGTTTAATTATCAGTTTAAGTCTCAGGTACGGTCCAGGTTTTATTAAAAATGATTTGTCACTCTCGTTATAGTTTGTAATTTACATGAACTACCTTACATTGACTTGAAAAAATAAACTGTATTTCTTTGTCTATGATGATAGAAACAGATACTAAGTGAATGTAAAAATAAATAAATAAACAAAATTAAAAAAATTAAAAGTTTTAAGTCATGTAATGTTCTTATTACATATCTATATATCTATATCTATCTATCTATCTATATCTGTATCTATCTATCTATCTATTTATCTATCTATATAGATAGACTGATTGAGTGACACATAGATATTTCTTTTTCATTTGCTTCAAATAAAATTCCTGTTTATTAACTGAAATTCTATACAGCAACAGGTAAAGTTATTTCCCCTTCAGGGAGGAAAAGACGGAAAGAAATAACTGGTTACTGTTTTTACATACACATATACACACATGCACACACACACTCACACAGAGAGAGAGAGAGAAACTCACACATACATATAGATACATTCATACACATTTAGATAAATGCATACAGATATATAGATACATATATAGATACATCCAAGCATACATACATGCACACATATATACATGCATACTTACATACATACGTACTGATAGCGCTGTTACTTTGATATTTAATAGCTGGTTCACGTCTTAAAACAGTTTTCATTTTAAAAATAAAGATGTATTACAACAGCAAAATCAACACGCGTGAAGATGTTAATCTCGAGAGCGGTGTTTTGAGAAGGAAAACAGATACATTTAATTTCTGTATTATTTATCATTACAGAACAAAAAAATAGTTGGTTGTTGTCTAAAGACACCAAACAATGCGAATGTTTCATGACCTTGCTATTTGTCAACAATAATATTAATGAGAAGAAATTCTTTATTAAACGATCAGGAAAAATATAATAATAATAATAATAATAATAATAATAATAATAAATAAGGACAAAAAACTAATGAATAAATAAATAAATTAATTAATTAATAAATTAATTAATTAAAAAAGTAATAAAATTTATATCACAAATCTGTCCTAAATTTGAAATTATTTTATACTGAAAGCATTTTCAGTTGCAAATCATAATTATGCTACACTTTTGTAACTTCATATAGAGATTAATTTACATCATCATTAATATTTGACATAACCAATTAATTTTCATATTTTATATTTATTTTTACAAACCGTAGATATTTATTCCTCCATTGACTGGTTTATGAGATAACTGAACAACATATACGTATGTGGTCCTGCTTATTTTTATTATTATTATGATTAGTAGTGGTAGTAGTAGTATTATCCTTATATAATCATTATTATTATTATTATTATTATTATTATTATTATTATTATTATTATTATTATTATCATTATCATTATTGCATTTCCGATTATAGAAACATATATTCCGACTGGTTTTGTATTCACTCAAAAAGAAATACTAAAAAATACTAAAATAAATAAATCATTTTGTTTTTCATTATTTATTAATTTATTTATAAAGCAATTTTTTAGTTTATATTATTTTTAAATGAAAACGCAAACGTGAGCTGAGTTTTTGATGTTAGAATCCAGGTTCTCCGTTAAAGAACAATATATAAAATAAAATAAAATAAAGTGATTAATTTTATGCTGTGAAATAATTAATCAACATCAATTACTAATAGCAGTGTATTAAAAAATTTCGAAATCGAAGTAAGACTTGAATCTTGTCAGTTAACGAACTGTCACAAATTATGTGCCGTTTGCTCGCTCTGTGAATCGCTCGCTTAGACGCGTCACGTGATATTTTTGTAAAACGACACGTCACAGGTGTCCACCTAGTATGTTACTCTGGTTGCTTGGTGACAATGTAAATTCAAAGAAGTTTGTATACTGGCTCAAAAAGATATGAGCACTATGCTCGGCGAGCTATATATCATTTTCTTCAAGTAAGCTTAAAGATAGCTAAAAATAACACCCACCCACACAATTATAATTATTAAGTCAGAGCAGACATTGTTTATTTAATCATTTAATTTTATTTCTCTCTCACTCTGCTTTTAGTCTTGATTCAAGACTCTTGAAACGTTCCTAGTAAAATGCATTGACTCTTAAAAATAATTTTACGTAATGCCATCCAACCAGATCAATTATTTATTTATTATTATTATTATTTTATTTACACAAAATCTTTCTATTAAATCGCCTATTTTTAAACTTGGAGATAATAAAAATAATAAAGAAGAAACTCAGTATTAGATAGTTTGCAAATAATAAAAATTCCAAAAATGAAACATAGCAACAAGAACAAAATCAACTAATCAATATTGCTTTAATATTGCTTCACAAAGACATTTTAAATTACAGCTCAATAACAGATAGAAAATGTACCAATATAGAAATTAGCCTGTTACTGTATTAATGGTGACTAAACCTTGAAAACATATTTAACCAATAGCTTATAACAAATCTTTTACGTTTTTATTTATTTATTTATTTTCTTATTTATTTATTTAATTACTTACTTTTTTAAATTTATTTATTTGTTTATTTATTATTGTTATATTTGTTTCAAACTGAGATTCTCTGTAACAAAAGGTAAAATTATTACTTTCATGTAGGAAAGCATAGAAGTAACTGGTTTCTCTGTTTACACATACATACATACATACACACACAAACACACATACATACATACAGATATATACATACATACATACACAGAGATTTAACTGCAGGTTTAGGTCTTTAAAAATTTTCATTTCTAAAATAAAGATGTATAGCAACAGCAAAATCAACACTCATGAAGATGTTACTTTTGAGAGGAGTGAGTTGATAAAGAAAACCGCTACATTTAATTTTTGTATTTTATCGGATTACACACAAAAATAAAAGTTCCAAAAACACATGTTACTTTATTATCGTAACTAAACCTTGAAAATACATTTCACCAAAAGCTTATCATAAATTTTCGACATTTTTTAATATTTAATTTTTAAAATAATTTTTAACATTTATTTATTTTTTATTTATTATTATTATTATTATTGTTTTGAACTTCTCAAATACATTGAATTACAACAGCATCAATACCTCACGATACCAATTAATTTCAAATATTCTTTTTCTCAAATAATAAGTCATTCAATAGATATTTTGTTCCTCCATCGACTATTTTATTAGTGAACTGAACATGCTATACAGCAATATTACTACAGTCTGTTCGTTCATCAACAATGTTTATTCTCAGACATTGTTTCTGTTATTGACCTTTCTTTTTCAATCTTCCTCTTCATATTATTATTCTTATTCTTATTCTTCTTATTATTATTTGTATTTGTATTGTTGTTCCCGATACAAAGATACAATACGAGTTAATAATAATATTAACATTCTCAAAGATTTACCGAATCAGTTGATATCGTACTATTTATCTTTGCTTTAAATTTTGAATTAATTTAGAGAAAGAAAGAAATTTAACAATAAGCTATAATGAATTTTTCATAACCCTTTGTTAAAAATAATTTCAATGACAGGATGCATTATATAATCTTGAATAACTATCAACTGTTTACGTGACAAAACTCATGTTAAGTATTTCAAGGAAATACATGTCGAGATCATGTGAAGATGACTAATCTTAAAGTAGCATGACCTTGACCACTGAGCTTGTTTAATTTTGAAATGTAAGAACAAATAAACCTGAGTATTAGTAATAAACTTTTCATTCAAACAAGAACAACAACAGAAAACAAACGACAACAACAAGAACAAAATCAACTAATAAATATTTCTGTAATAAGGACTATGCACTTAGCCATTTTAAATTCCTTCTCAATATTAGATATAATTGTACGAATATAGAAATAATCTCTTACTTTATTAATCGTGACTGAACCTTGATCATATTTTTAACCAATATTTTATCATAAAGGTTCGGCATTTTTCTAATTTATTTATTTATTTATTTTATACTTTTATTTAACTTTTAATTTTTTTTTAATTTTGTGATTTTTTTAATTATTATATGATTATTCTTATTATTACTTTTTAATTATTTTCTTCTATGTCTACTTCTTTTTATTATTATTATTATTATTATTATTATTTTATTATTACTATTTATTATTGTTTTGTTTTTTTCCAACTACCCATATAGACTGAATTGCTTCAGCATCCATATTTCATTATACCAAATCATTTCAATTTGTGTATTTTCGAATATTATTATTATTATTATTATTATTATTATTATTATTATTATTATTATTATTATTATTATTATTATTATTTGTACTGTTGTTCTATATAGAAACATATAATATGAATTAATAATAATATTTACCGAATCAGTTGTTATCGTATTACTCACCTCTGCTTTAAATTCTCAATTAATTTAATGAAAACAAGAAATTTAACAATAAACTGACATGAATCTTTCATGACCTCTTGTCAAAAATAATTTCACTGAGAAGATACTCTGTATTTAACAGCTAAACCGAGTACACTCACAGCCCCCCAGACAAATAGAGTGAGTGATTAAGTATAGTCTTAAATGATTGATGTAATACAATTATTTGTATGAGACATGCACATTACTTCATCATGTTTAGTGGATCATACGTAGCTATATAGAAATTAAAATGCATGTATTTATATAATTCAAACTGGGAACAAAGAGTTACAGAAACAAAAAGAATATAAATGAAATGAAACGATAATAATAATAATAATAATAATAATAATAATAATAATAATAATAATAATAATGATAAAATAGATACAGATTCTGAACAGACATGTTTTTAAAAAAAATCAAAATAAAGTCGACTTTCTTGTGCTAGTGTCACCAACGACAATAAATAACTAGGTTTTCTGTGAAATAGATAAACAATCAACAGTCACTACTCAGAACATTATACAAAGTTTGCTTACCTGTAGTATAAATGGAAGTAAAACTGCAATCTTGTAGACTAAATTCACACCAAAAATATGTATGTCGTCAACTTTTTCTCTGTCATCCGTTTGGATACATCGGGTGATCTTTTGCAAGTCGACAGGTCACAGATGTAGATCTTTGAATTATTTCTGTAACAAAGGGAGTTTGGATACTGTTATGTTTTTTTGTTGTTGTTGTTGTTATTTATTAGTATTATTATTATTACTGCTACTATTACACTTCATTTCTTTGCTTATTTGTATATTTCTTTGTATATTTCATTGTTCTTTTTAAGTAGACTGATATTCAAAGATGACCGCTAATATACACATCAGTCAAAAGACAAATAATATATAAATATATATATATATACACGCAATTGATAGTCATATGCATAAAAGATATATAAATAAATAAATAAGTGAAATAAGGAAACCTGTTTTGAAAATTCAGATTTGTGAAAGAAAAACATGATTTTAAAGTGAAATCTATTCTCTTCTACATGATGCAAATAAGATTAAGTGTTGTTGCCTCATTCAAAAAAAAAGAGTCTACTTACGGCCATGTTGTTCTTGTTATTATTATTATTATTATTATTATTATTATTATTATTATTATTATTATTTCAAGAAAACCTATGCAGTTATTTATCAGAATGAACTAAATGTAAACCAAAAGCAAACTGATGTTAACGTCAAACTCAAAATGGTTAAAGCGATCACAGTTCACCTTCCTGGAAATAATTAACATCAGCTTCCTTGAACAAAAACTGTTAGTATTGTTTAACAGGAGGAGGTTAAGAAAAAATAAACTATCAATAACCTTTTGCTATTCCTGCAAAACTTCATGCTATTGTTTTCAAGGTAATCTCTTGTACTTTCCTTCAGAACACATTCCCATCTACTAACTTAGAGAGAACACTGACTGATGTCAAAGTTCATTTCTGAACAACGAGTGATCGTCTTTTAAGGCTTCCCGCATTTTCGCCGTGATATGATCAGAAAGTGCAGAAATTGTTCTTTCAAGGAATTCTGCTTGACCGGGTATTTTTTGCGGAAAGATAGAAAATTTTCAGTTTAAAATTTTAAATTCCGAAACAAAGTTTTGTTCGGTTTATGAAAGGAAAAAATATTTTAAAGTGAAATCTATGTTCTTTCATATGAGGCAGAAACGAAATTATGTGTATTTTCGGAAATGTAGAAACGCTCTAAATGTGTGAAAGGGCATGATTCTTCTAAAAATAATGAAAAATCACACACTTTCATCAGAACAAAACAAATATTTCACACTGAAAAAGGGAAATGCTACTCTTTATGTTGGTATACATTGCATGGTCCTCTGAACAAAAGTGCAGTGGGGACGACAAATAACAAAATGCATGCTTGTGTCCGAGGGTAAATTTCAAAATGTAATTACTGGTAAAACATTATTTTAATGTCTTCTGAATATTATAATTAATAATTGTCATAATATTAATAATAATAATAATAACAACAACAACCACAACAACAATAATATTAATAATAAGAAGGATAAACAACTAATAAATAAATAATTAAAACACTTTTATTACACATTTTGAACAAAGTAACAATATTTACACGTATCTCTTCTTCTTCTTCTTCTTATTATTATTATTAATTGTTGTTGTTGTTGTTTTTAGATGCAGTACTAGTTTTTATTTATTTCAGAACTCATGAACTGACCGAGACTGAAAACTTAATAATGTGTGCACAAATATTACAAAATTCAGTTCATGATAATAATAATAATACTACTAATAATAATAATAATAAAGCAGAAAAAAATACACATATAATTAAACAACATATAAATAAATAAATATTGTTATTATTATTATTATTATTATTATTATCTTTTTTTTGTGTTGATTTCTCAAAGATATATTTTTATTTTATTATTCAATGCAAGCGATATAGAAAAATATAATAAATAAATAAATAAATAAATAAATAAATAAATAAAAACAAAATAAAATACAATGATTAATTTGATAGTGTTAAATAAACCATCAAAAATCACTATTAATAACAGTGCGTAGTGCAAATTTTGCCTACCTGTTAATCGAAATCGAAGTAAAACTTGAATCTTGTCAGTTAACGAATTATCACAAATTATGTGCCGTCTGCTCGCTCTGTGAATCGCTCGCTTAGACACGTCACGTGATATTATTGTAAGACGTCACGTCACATGTTTGCATGTAGTGTGTTACTCTGGTTGCATGATGACACTGTAAACACGATCAGTTCTAAATATAGCACATTTTTCAAAGTGGTTTTCATACTAGCTCAGGGGCGTGCTATATATCAGTTTCTTCAAGTAAGCTTAAAGATAGATAAAAATAACACCCACCCACACAATTATAATTATTAAAATTTATTAAGTCAGGACAGACATTGTTTATTCAATAATTTAATTTTATTTCTCTCTCACTCTGTGTTTAGTCTTGAATCAGCCCTCTTGAATCTTGTCATTAATTATTGATACGACATTAGACGCATACAAAAGAAAGCTTAACTCTCGTATTGAAATCTTTCATATTAACATTAATTTCTTTTCTTTTCTTCTTTTTTCTCGTTTCATCAAATTACAATAATCTATAAATAACTTTAAATCCCTGCAGTAAAACGCACATCTCTTGTGATAATGGGGTCGATTGTTATAAGCAATATGTTTATTACGGGTACAGTGTGTTTACCTCGTTGTCTGCCACGAGGAGGCAAGCCGTGGCCCAGTATCTCCTTGATTTTAATCTTTTCTCTTCTTTTTGTTATTTTTTTTTTTTTTTTTTTTTAAACTATATGCCAGTTTCAAGTAAAATATTTGATAGTTTCTTAATTTCCTCATCAGAGCTAACGAAGATATTTTCCCACGGTTGCTTCGTCTACGCCCATGGTAATTTTAACGTCTGCTGTTGAGTACATGTATTGACCTTTTGTGCGTCTGACTTAGCGAGTGTTTTAAACATTTCCTTTATGTCAAAATATCAATATTTAAACGGGAAGATGGAAAATCATACCATTAGAACATAGAATATATACATTGTATAATAACTATGACATCGGAGAAGTTTCATTATATATTTGCATGTATGTTGTTTTAAGAATCAAATCAAACGTTACCTATCATTTTTTTATCAATCTAAACCAAGCATTCATATGTTTTATAAATAAATTAACATAAAAAAGTTGGTGTCCTTTTCTATTTTCTGTAATCTAATCATGAATTTGTTCAAATCTTCTGGCTGATATATTGCATATATTTTATTATTCTGTACATCATTGTAAATCTACCATCTTGTCACACTTGTTATAATTGTTAAAATGATATTAAATTTTGTTTGAATGCATGTTGTAAATAAATTTCAGTTCAGTTGGTAATTAAAGTGTGTTACGTACCAGATGTGTTGGTACATAAATGCATATATTCTTCTTCTTCTTCTTCTTCTTATTCTTCTTCTTCTTCTTCTTATTATTATTATTACTAGTAGTAGTAGTTATATTCACTTCATCGGAACACAAGACTGATTTTTAGGAAATCATTTTTAGCAATGACAGTGGTATATACACATTATAAACTATTTAAGAAGAATAAGTAAATAAATAAACAATCACATTCGCAGTTCAGCACCAAAAATCCATTAAACCATTTATTATTGAAACTAGCCAAATTTCATTTTCTATAACAAAAATAATAAACACTTCCAAAACAATAGGTTTTTTTTTTTTTGCAAATTCGTGTCTATCTCACAATATAAGACAATTATAGACAACACACATCAGAGGATATAGAGGATATTAAAGATGCATGACGTTGATTGGTGAGCTTGCTTATTTTAAGATCTAACGAGAGAGAAAACTGAGTATTAATGTTAAATTTTTCATTCCCAAACATTGACCAAATCCGTTCATATTGTACTCTTTATCTTTGATTTAACTGCTTAATTCAATGCAATATTGTAATTTAATTCAATAGTTTCATTTAATGAAAAGAAGAAATTTAACAATAACTAACTTGAATCTTTCATGACCGCTTTTCAAAAAAATTATTCTAACCAAAATATACTCCTTATTAAACACTTTTAAAATAATAAGAGAAAAACAAAAGACAAAAACACGAACAAAATGAACTAATGAATAAAACTGTAATAAGGAATAGCCATTTTAGCCATTTTAAATTACAGCTCAGTATTGGATTATAATTAAATCAAATCCAGTATATAGAAATTAATCTATTACTTTATTAATGTTGAACATATTTTTTTATTACAATTATTCTATATTTTTTACAACTTCCCGAATAGACTGCGTTAGTTCATCATCAATATTTGACG
The DNA here is from genome assembly GCA_012295275.1 of Chrysomallon squamiferum. NCBI lineage: Eukaryota > Metazoa > Mollusca > Gastropoda > Neomphalida > Peltospiridae > Chrysomallon > Chrysomallon squamiferum. The sequence continues at coordinate 1,014,960 of CM022678.1, forward strand.
AAATCAGTTAATTTCAATTTTGTATTTTCTAATGATCGGTTATTTCGTCGAAATGTTACTTCTCTATCGACAATTTGAAAAAAATAAAAATAAAATAAACAGGTCAAAAACTATGTATTATTGTTTTTACAAATTGATCATTCGTCAACAACTTAACTTACACTTCTAACCGGATTCCCTTATTCGAGCCTTTTTTCTTTCTTTTCATTATTATTATTATTATTATTATTATTATTATTTACGAAGATATAATTCGATTTAATAATAATAGTAATAATAATAATAATAATAATAATAATAATAATAATAATAATAATAACAATAACAACAACAACAATCACAATAATGAAGTGTATTTTGGCATTAAAGTTTGAAAGTTGACTTACTATTAGGTATATTATCTTCAATACCCGTGTAACAACATATTTTAGTTCACCGCGTATCCCGACCAGTGGGACCAATTCTACATCGTTCACGCCAGAAAAGGCTCCTCAACGTACCCCCTTGTGTATGCCCTTGTTCCTGACCGCCTGATTACGACCTACCAGCGACCGTTCGGCCACTTGAAGACCCACGTTCAACGCCTTGCCAACAGACCCCTTTCGCCGACTAAAGTTCAGTTCGACTTCGAGATGGTTGCGATCCGTGCCTTGGATCTAGCGTTTCCCGTAGCCGAGATGAAAGGGTGTTTTTTTCATTTCACTCAATCCGTGTGGAGGAAAACCGTCGACCGTGGCCTTGCAGTTGCCTACAAAGAAGATCCAGCCGTGAAACAAACTAGAAGAATTCCACAGCCGGTTGAATGGGCCACTGTGTCATCGCCACCCGAACATAAACCGCCTGGTGAACATTCTCAAGAAGATCGAGAAGGCAGAGAAGGCCATGCTCCCTCAAAAGTGCCGTTCTTCCGTCCCGCAAGCGAATTTACAGGGAGATCGGCAACCGCTTCAGCCGCCTCAAGGACCAGCTTGCCCAAAGAGCCAAGACCAGTCTTCAGTTGCTGGACGCAGTGGATAAACTGGTTAAGGTGGGCTGAACTAAACTGTTGCGATCTCACAGTGCTGTGCTGTAGAGAGTATTAACTTATTTTAACTGTATTTAACTGTAAATTCTCTTATGCGAACTTACAGTGCTGTGCTCTAGACAATGCAAATTATTAAATTTACATTATGTTATGCAGACTTATAGTTGTGTTGTTTTTGTTGGGCCGTGCCTATTATTCACATAGGTATTGGGCTGGAGATTATCTGGGTTTCTGACTAATGGGGGTCTGGTGGGTGTCTGACAAATGAGGTTCTGATTAATGGGTTCTTTTTGTATTCTGTAACAACGAGTGTAACAGAATAGGTTTCAAATTCTCCTTCCTTACAACTCAAATGTGATCAGGATTAACGTGCGATCTCAGGACATGTATATGTACGACGCACAGTAAAAAATATAATAATAATAATATAGATAATAATAATAATATAGATAATAATAATCATAATCATAATAATAATAAAACAACAAAACAACAATAATGAAGTGTAGTTTGATATTAATGTTTGAAATATGACCGACTGTTTCACAGACAAAACTAGCATTATTAGCCATAATTATCTTCAATACCCGTATAAAGACATTTGTTTTGTGTTGTTTCTTGTAACAAATGAGTGTAACAATACAGGTTACAAATTCTCCTTGTTTACAACTCAATCGTGAATATGATTAACGGGCGATCTATGTATCTATATATCCACTACTCACAGTAAGTAAATAATAATAATAAGAAGAAGAAGAAGGAGAAGAAGAAGAAGAAGAAGATGAAGAAGAAGAAGAAGAAGATGACGAACAAGAAGACGAAGAAGAATAACAAGAACAACAAAAACAACAATAACAACAAGAGCTGTGATTATAATATTAAGAATAATAACACTGATAATAAAATGAATGAAGTAAACAAATTAAATAATTCAATTAATGAAATGAAATTCTTGAAGTTAAATGAAGGTCACATACAAAAAGTGGGCAGTATTAGTCATATTTTCTTCAATACTCGTATAACGACATTTTTCTATTCTCTAACAGATGAGTGTACCAATACAGGTTTCAAATTCTCCTTGTTTACAACTCAACCGTGAACACGATTAACACGTGATCTAAGCACCTACACTACACACAGTACAAGTATATAATAATAATAATAATAATAACAACAATAACAACAACAACAATACTGAAGTGTAGTTTGACATTAAAGTTTGAAATCTGACCTACTGTTTTAGACAAAATTAGGCAGTATTAGTCATATATCTTCAATACCCATGCAATGACGTTTTTCGAGTATCTAACAGTGAGTTTAACTACAAAGGGTCCAACTTCTGGTTAACAGCTCAACCGTGAACATGATTAACGTGCGATCTAAGTACCTATACATGTACTACGTACAGTACAAATCTAATAATAATAATAATAATAACAAAACAACAACAACAATAATAATAACAATAAAAACAAAAACCACAATAATGAAGTGTAGTTCGACATTTTTCTATTTCTAACAATGAGTGTAATAATACAGGTTTCAAATTCTCTGTTTACAATTCAACCGTAAACACGATTAACGGGCGATCTGTGTATCTATACGTAAACCATTCACAGCATGAAAAAAAAAAAAAATAATAATAATAATAATAATAATAATAGAAATAATAATAATAAGAAGAAAAAGAACAACAACATCAATAAGTGCAGTGATTATGATATTAAAAACAATAACAATGATAATAATATTATGAGTGAAATAAAATGAGTTTCTTAAAGCTAAATGAAGGTGAAAAGTTATATACATACATACGTGTCCATAAAAATTTAACTTTTCTTCTGTAACACTTAGGACAAGATATATTATTATTATTATTATTATTATTAGTAGTAGTAGTAGTGGTAGAAGTAGTAGTAGTAGCAGTAGTGTGGTAGTATTGGTTTATTTATTAATAGAATGGCCAAAGAAGACCCCATATATACAAATCGATCGAAATATATATAACACACCTAGTTATCAATCACACACATAAGAGAAAAATAAGCGAATACCTTAAATAATAATAGCAATAAAATTCGTCAGAAAACAGCTAAATAAATAAACAAATGAATAAATAAATAAATAAAATAATAAAAGGAGTCTTTCCCACTCAGACCCTTCTATATTATAATTATTGTTGATGTATTTATTTATTTATTTTAGTTTTCTTATTTCTACATACAGGATGAATAACAGTAACAGGACTAATACGCAAAACTCTCCTCTTTTTGACGATGTACGTCTAAGTACAGTTCGTTCTGTAACCGCGTCGGTTGTTTTTATTGGTTTTAATAAACGTTTTACATCGTTTACATAATAATACGATCTCTGACTATGGACACTGACGACTGACAAAAAAGACTGGGTACCTGTATTTAACTCAGTTGGTGATCTTTTAATACAGTCACTCATGTGACACCACGTGCACAGGCGACATTGCGTGATTTCTATCCTCTAACAATGAGCGTAAATCAGAGATTTAAAATTCTCATTGTTTAAACCTCAACCGTGAACATGTTTAACGGGCAGGCTATGTATCTAAACATAAACTATTCAAAGTAAAAAAAAAAAGTAAGAAGAAGAAGAAAAAAAATAATAATCATAATAATAAAAGTAAAAGTAATAATCAGAAGAAGAAGCAGAAAAAGAAGATAAAGAAGAAGAAGAAGACGAAGAAGAAGAAGAAGAAGAAGAAGAAGAAGAAGAAGCAGGAGAAGAACTCCAACAACAACAAAGAACAGTGATTATGCTATTAAGAATAATAACAATGATAATAATGTAATGAGTGAAAATAAAATAATGTGAAATAGTAAAAATAAAATGAGTTTCTTGAAGCTAAATGCAGAAACGTTTCATACGAACACACATAGATACATACATATATAAAAGTCCATAAGAGATTAAATTTTCTTCTATAACACTCAGTTATCAATTATTATTATTAGTTTATTTATCAAATTATTAATTTTATATTTATTTGTAATACATTGGTCAAACATGACCCGAAATATGCAAGTCGATCAAAAAAACCCACCTATATATCCATATATGTAGCTATCAGCCACACACATAAAAGAGAAATATACGAATACGTCAAATGATAATAATAAAATTTACAAACTTCCCCAGAATATCGAAGTAATAATTTAAATGTACATACTTTTCTCATGTTTAAGACTTGTGTAACGAATTAAATAAATAATGAGAAATTCGATGCTCTAATACCCAAGAGATAGGTATTCTGCGACCATGATGACTTTAGCATTAACATAAATCACAAACATACAGAAAATAAACTCTGATAAGTTTCATTATAAAACCATTCGTATTAATATTAACTTCTTTATATTTTTCATGTTTTCTTTCTCATTCTTTTCTCAAATCACAATTATCTATAAGGCAACGGCAAATATCTCATTTCGGGTATTATTATTGTTTTTATCTCTTTGTCGGTGTATTTATTTGTTTTAAAAATCAGTTGATATTGCACTATGGTCTAATTTCTTTATTCATCGCAGTAATGTAATTTAATAAATAATTTGATATAAAGAAAACAAGAAATTGAACAATAAAACAACTTGAATCTCTAAAAACATTGTTTCAAAGAGAAGATACTCTATATCAAACAGCTAAAGAAATATATTCCAGAAACAAAACACAACAAAAGACAAAAAACAACAACAAAATCAACTAATAAATATAATTGTAATAAAGAATATCAATTTTAGCCGTTTCAAACTACAGCTCAATATTGGATTATAATTATATTAAATGAGTATTTAGAAATCAACATATAACCGAAATAACATTGACTAAACTTTGAAAATATTTCTAACTAATGACATATCATATTTATTTACAATTTTTGCAGTTTCCCGAACAGATTGAATTATATAAGGAGTAATATTGGACGTTATCAGTTAATTTCAGTTTGGTATTTTCAAATAATCAGTTATTCCCTAGACATTTTATTCT
>CM022678.1:1022500-1026203 GCA_012295275.1 Chrysomallon squamiferum
ATCATACTAATTCTATATTTTGTGCAGCTTCCCGAATAGACTGAATTACATCAGCATTGATATTTGACGAAATCAATTAATTTAAATTTGTATTTTCAAATAATTCCGTAGACATTTTATTCTTCCATTGACTATTTTTTAAAACAACTGAACAAAGTAGATATTATTATTTTTACAAATTGCTCATTCGTCAACAACTTAACTTATACTTCGACCCCGATTCCCTTATTGGCGCCATTTTTCTTTCTTCTTCTTCTTATCATCATTATTCTATATGCAAAGATATAATTCGATTTAATAATAATAATAATAATAATAATAATAATTATAACAACAACAACAATAATAATAACAACAACAACCACAATACTGAACTGTAGTTTGACATTAAAGTTTGAAATGTGATCCAGTTTCACAGACAAAACAAGGCAGTATTAGTCATATTTTCTAACAGTGAGTGTAACTACAAAGGGTCCAAATTCTTGTTAACAGCTCAACCGTGAACATGGTTAACGTGCGATCTCTACATGTGCTACGTACAGTACAAATATAATAATAAGAAAAAGAAAAAGACATTTTCCTATCTCTAACAATGAGCATAAATACACAGGTTTCAAATTCTCATTGTTTACAACTCAACCGTGAACTCGATGAAAGGGAGATCTGTGTAGCTATACATAAACTATGTATATAATCTATATAATCTATACATACTCACAGTATAAAAAAAATAAAAAATAAAAACATAATAATAAAAATTAGAAGTATTAATAATAAGAAGAAAAAGAAGAACTACAACAACAATAAGTGCAGTGATTATGATATTAAGAAATATAACAATGCTAATAATAATAGTGTGAGTGAAATAAAATAATGAGTTTCTTGAAGCTAAATGCAGGTGAAAAGTTACATACATACATACATACATACATGTCCATAAAATGTTAACTTTTCCTCTGTAACATTTAACACAAGATCTATTATTATTATTATTATTATTATTATTATTATTATTCTAATAATATTATTATTATTTACTGTTACTATTATTATTATTATTATTATTATTATTATTATTATTATTACTATTATTATCATCATCATCATTAGTAGTAGTAGTAGTAGTAGTAGTAGTAGTAGCGTTTGATTAAATTATTCTTTTATTTTTAATAAAATGATCAAAGACGACCCCAAATATGCAAATCGATCAAAATATATATAAAACATCTACATATAAATATATGTAGTTATCTGTCATACATGCAGTTGAAAAACAAATGTATACCCCAGATAATAACAACAATAAAATTCGATAATAAATAAATAAATAAATAAATAAATAAATAAATAAAAATAGGGAATTCCTCGCACTGAGATATTTCTGAATTTTAATTATTGTTGTATATTTATATATTTGTTTATTTATTTATTTATTTTATTTTATTTTATTTTATTTTATTTTATTTTATTATTTTACATTTCTACATACAGGATGAATAACAGTTACAGAATTAATACGCAAATCTCTCCTCGTTTAGACGATGTACGTCAAAGTAGTTCGTTCTGTAACCACGTTAGTTGTTTTTATTGGTTTTAATCAACTTTTTACATTGTGTACATAATAATACGACCTCTGACTATGGACACTGACGACTGACAAAAAGACTGGGTAGCTGTGTTTATCTCAATCGGTGATCTTTTAATACAGTCACTCATGTGACATCACGTGCACAGGCGACATTGCGTGATTTCTCTTCTAGCTGACGTCAGATGTTTCGCTTCAAGTTCTAATAAAGAACTTTTAGGACCCACGCAGTTTGTTGTTATCTTTGAGGTCGCAGTTCAGATCAACCATGTATTTAACTCAATCGGGATCTTTCAATACTGTCACTCATGTGACACCACGTGCACAGCCGACATTGCGTGATTTCTATTCTCTAACAATGAGCGTAAATGATTTATCTTCTAGCTGACGTCAGATGTTTGGCTTCAAGTTTTAGTAAAGAACTTTTAGGACCCACGCAGTTTGTTGTTATCTTTGAGGTCGCAGTTCAGGTCAACCATGTATTTGAGTACGGCTAGATCATTACGACTTTTACAGACTTGTTGAAACTGGTTTGCATGCAGGGTAAGAAAGAGACGGAAAGAGTGTGGGGGGTGGAAGGTACCAACTACGTGTACCAAACTGTAATATCGTGCTTCACAAAGTTCCCCAGAATATCGAATTAATAACTTAAATTAACTTACTTTTCTCATTTTTAAGAACTGATTAAGTAATTAAGTAAGTAATGAGAAATTTTATTTTAAAACCATTCGTATTATCATTCATTTCTCTATATTTTTTATCTTCTTCTTTCTCCTTTTGTTTCTCTCATATTACAATTATCTGTAAATAACTTTAAATCAAAGGCAAATATCTAATTTCGGGTTTCATTCTTGTTGTCTTGATAAAATAAACTGAAGAGCATCCATGGAGACCTAACATCATTCTGGACCTTGACCTTCATTCTTTTTATATTGTTATTTTTCTCTTTTTCATTTCATTCTAACTAGCTGTCAATAGAGCTATCTACTATGTGTATCTCTGTGTGTGTCTGTGGCTGAGTGTGTGTGCATGTGTGTGTGTGTGTGTGTGTGTGTTATGCATGTGTCTGTGGGTGAGTGGGTGTTATTGGATGTCGACCTAAACGTCTGTTTTCTACGTGTATATTGTCTGCAGTTCTTATACATGTGTATACGTATGTTTACGATTGTACATGTATGTGCGTTTGTGCACACATGTTTGCGAAAACTCTATTTTAGAAAATGAACATCGTCAACAGTAAAACAACAAAGAAAAAAATAAATATATAACAGAGTGAAAATTAATCAATAAACAGTTAACAACCAGCAGAATATTTATACACAATAAAAAATATAATAATAATAATAATAATAATAATAATAATAATAATAATAACTGCCACTATTTATTTCAAAACAGTAGTAGACGCAGTAAACAGTTTTCTACGTGACTACATAAGAGCGGACGCACTTACACTTATAATTAATTTTCTGAAAAGAAATATGATTTATTATAAATATAATATTGCCTGCTGAATCATAAGTCATACATAGACCATATTCTCAGAGACTGATCGTAGATTGATAATCAGAGGTATAGGATGGAAGGTTTCTACAGTGGAATTATTTTTGAATTTAATTTCCTAAACCTTTCGAGAATTTCAGTTAATAAACAGTTTGTTTATCGCAGCCGGCGCCATTTTGGATTATACTAATTCCCCGAAATAAAACAAAGGAAAGTTATCGCACATAAAGGAGAAGAAGAAGAATGTAAAGAATTCAAACCATTATATATTTATCCGGATAAAAAAGAATGTATATAACCAGTTTTTTAAAGCATTTTATTTTCTGATACATAACTTAACAACATGCCGGGGTTTTAAATTAGGCGGATCTGTTCAACAATGTAAAATATAAACCGGGTTACGACCTGGACCGGAAATCGTGGTCAACAGGTGAACACTTCCGATTAGAACATAGTAACATATCAGCGTCCGTGCGGATGTAGATACTGGCAAATAAAATTTAATCTTGGCGCAGTAACTGTCTATTTTAGATAACTGTACAAAAAGAAAACCTCAACAAATTATGTTCCTCTCTTTATTCGAACAAAATTACTGTTGACGATGTTCTCCATTTT
>CM022678.1:1026403-1093903 GCA_012295275.1 Chrysomallon squamiferum
TTTAGTTTTCTAACATTGCGAATGCCGGCTCACAATAATAACTTTTACTGCCGCCATATCGGTCGTGCTGAATGACGTCTACATCTCCCATTCACCTCCATACATGATGCAGACCATCTGCAAACTGAACACAAAACCTGGATTCCTCTGTGAATAATGTCTGATTCAGTGTTGGTTTATTCTGGCCCATCTCAAACGTTCCTGAACGTGACGCGCTGTCAGGGGAACGGCTACAACAGGGCGACCTGCTTGTAATCCAGCAGCGTGGAGATGGCTACAGACAGTTTCAGCATGAATTCTAGTGCCTGTGGTTTGCTGCAAAGTATGAGCCAAACATGGAGCATTTTTGAACTGTGACATAGATATGACAAGACTGAATACCTGTCTTTCCTTGGAGTAGTTAATCGTGGTCTACCAGAACGAGGTTGATTTAGCATTTGCCCAGATTAGTGTATGTGTTGTCGGAGTTGCGATGTGGTACTGTCATGAACACGAAAGTACTGACAGACATCGTGTCCATTTTGACCGGCATTAAGCCGTCCTATTGCTTCATGATTTGCCGTTAAGCCTGGACATTAGAAGTGATCTTTTTGAAATAAGTAAAACGGCAGCTAAACACACTGAACCTTTTTTCAATAATTTAATATTAGTCCAGTGATAAGAATGTTTTAGCTTCATCCTTGCAGAATGGTTCATGATTGATTGTAGTAAGTTAGGAAATTTAACAAAATATTCAGTGTCTCAGGAAAAAGCCAGAATGTTTTTTTTTTTTCTTACTCTTGGCTTATTTCTTTCCATCCATTTAGTGTCTTTCGAGTGTTTTTCTTTATTGCCATAAGGGTTTTCCTGGGATTATTCTAAGTATTATTACTATTACTGTTATTATTATTATTATTATTATTATTATTATTATTATTATTATTATTATTATGATTATTATTATTATTACTATTATTATTATTGTTGTTGTTGTTGCTGGTGTTATTTTATATAATTACTGTTATTAATGTTATTACTGTTGTTTTTATTATTATTATTGTTAGTGATATTATTAGTAGTTGTATTGTTATTATGTTGTTGTTTTGTTATTTTATTTTATTTGTTTTATTACTGTTCTTTATGATACATCACTACAGACTGTATGACAAAATACATTCAAAAAACAAAAGAACAAAAAAAAAAACTAGAAATGTAATGCATGTCAACATGAAATCTCCTGCTAGAATCTGATTCATGTGATGATAAATGTTTAACATTTGCAACTAACTTTAGTTCACTTTTTCTTTTTTTATTGTATATTAATTTGTTTCATCTTTTTTCTTTTTGTGAAGATAATTCGCTATTTCTTTAACAGTCTCTTGTCTGTATATAAATACGTTTGGATATTTAGTAATACAGTTATTAGTTAAAATAGCTTTTTTCTATAGCACAAACATATACCCCACAGTTACTGCTATCAATCTGTGTGGCATTTCAGAGTAATTAACAGAAGACCACAATGGGGTTTTCCATAATATATCTTATGTTCCACCATTAAATACCTGGAAACATGAAAAATGACTTCATTGTTTTCACCTCCAAATGTATCACAGTAGTACAGTACTCCTTTTTTAGATATATCTGTTTCAGTTATTACTCAGTGAGTGTTTCTTTCATTCAAAGGAACAACAACGTATTCATAATCAAACCATCTTTTACATTTACTTTCTCCTACGCGAAATGTCCATCTGGGTTGGTCACTATCACCGTTCACAAATACCTTCTGACCAAACCAACCACAATCTACCATGTGAATATGTTGATTCTTCAGTTGTTTTTGTAGTACAGACATGAATAAATTAATGTGGCTGCTATTCAGGCAGCTATCATGTAGAAGAATGTGGTTTATGACATCTGCATTTACAGTTATACCATCAATTTCAGTGCTAACAAAATATACCAATGTTTGCATCGCTGTTGTATTCTAATCAATGAAGCGCTGTCTGTGTCTCTCACTCCATTTTTTCGTATTAAAATGTAATATCTCTGATGATACACTGTTTATTATACTCTTGTCAAATAATAACAATGATCTGCATATTTGTAAATCTATTACGTTTATGTCATTTACAGGTTTCATTTCACAATTCTTAATTTCCAAACTATCAACTTCACAACAAACATGAATCCACTGTCCATTCTTTTCTGCAACAGATAAATTAAGCCTATACGATGGTCCATCAAGTTCTGGCAGTCTTCACGTCATGTAATGTTATTTGGTTCGTTTCTTGTTTGTCTAACACTTCTACAGTCTGATACAGTAACAGTTGAAGTCTTAAGTTTGTAAACACAAGAACAGTGTTTTTATAACATGTTCACTCTTTCTCTGAAAACTACTGAAATTTGACTCAAACCCAGGTCCTGTTTACTGTTGTTATTTGCTTTCATGATAGGTTTACTGACTTCACTCAAACCCAGGTACTGTTAACTGTTGTTATTTGTTTTGATGATATGTTTAGTGACTTCACTCAAACCAGCTCCTGTTCACTTCTGTTATTTGCTTTCATGATATGTTTAGTGACTTCACTCAAACCCAGGTCCTGTTCACTGTTGTTATTTGCTTTCATGATACATTTAGTGACTTCACTCAAACCCAGGTACTGTTCACTGTTGTTATTTCCTTTCATGATACGTCTAGTGACTTCACTCAAACCCAGGTACTGTTAACTCTTGTTATTTGCTTTCATGATATGTTTGCTGACTTCACTCAAACCCATGTACTGTTCACTGCTGTTATTTGCTTTCATGATATGTTTAATTACTTCACTCAAACCTAGGTACTGTTAACTGATATGTCACGTTTTATACCTTTGAAACCACTGCTGAGGCACCAAGCATTAATAACAGATTGAGTAAATAATGGCAGATGTTTGTCTACTCTATGACAGAATAACATATAGCATGTATTATTAAAATTGTCAGTTGAAAAAGACAGATAATGATCATCACATGAAACAAACTGACCACAATGTTCAATGATGCGGTATATTGACCTTGGTGACAGAAATCACCAGGGTTTCAAACTCTTCAGCTGATATTTAGTTTCTGCTTTTTCTGCATTTTTTCTCTGATCATTACTTTTTATGAACAAATTGGGAGGAACTTGAACGTAATTTGAATTTTTTCTGATATATTCACTCATCAAATAAAAATAAGAGTTGAAGGGAAAGAAACTAAAAGTTATTTAATAAATATTGATTATGTGAGCATAGGCAGGTATTTTCTACTGTCTTTGATTTATGAAAATTATCAAATAACTGTTGTACAGAACTGTAACCCATTGCATCAAGCTGGCACGTATGAAATGTGCATACTTATTTCCCCGGATCTTCACTGTAAACAAATATACTTACGTTATACAATGATATTACCTTAAGCTCTTTCAGTATATTGCCAATACTTTTAATAAAAACTCCTAAGCATCTTGCTGACCATAAATATTTGATACAACTTTTGATACAACATTTAATACAACTTTGTGTAAAATATCATCTGATACCTCTTCGCAGTGTTTATTTTCATCTTTCAAATGTTGCGGTATTTGCAGTATACTTTCTTCTACTAATTGAACTCGTAATTTTACATAAGTATCAGAATATACAGTTACAGGTTCACATTTATTTTCATAAATAATTAACCATGCAATTCACTTGCTACTAGGGCTTGCATCACTGCTTTAAGACAGCAGTCTGCTGAAAAGTACCTTGTTTCTTAAAATTATCAGGTTGCAGTTTGGATTTGGCCCGCATTTCTAATATTGTTATATTTATTTTTTCACCAATTGGCTTCTTTATCTTCCTTAAATATTTTTTTCACTTTCATACAATCTACCGCTGCCAATTTTTGCACTGAAACGGTTTGGTTTTGCAATTTTTCTGAATAATCATCCAGTCTTTGTTGGGTTCTGCCTTGCAGTCCAATATATTTCTGAATTCTAAACCTATTTTCAATTGTACTAGTTGTTTTCATTTGCTCATGAATAAAATTTTCACTACTGCGAATTTTTGATGCCTATGTTTCTGTCTCTGATATGTTTCTCAACAATGTATATATATTCATTATTATTTTCTTTTTTCATACAAAATGTGTAGCTTAACCGCTTTTAACTGGAAATGTAACAATTGATTATGCAGTTATATACATTGTTATAAATAAAGTTTCATGCAATTAATATGTTACATGAAAATGAAGTGTGTGGACTAAAAACAAAAAGACGGTTTTTCTTTCGACTTTGCTGTAAGGAAAAGTTAAATAATACTGATGATTTTGATGATTATGATGATATTTATTAAAAAAAATGTATTGAGATACTTTAGTAATGATAATATTAAAATTGTCGTAAAACGACCAGTTATATTTTTTATCATTTTTATTTTTATCCACAAAATTTGTCCAAAACTTTACTTTGAACACACTCAATACTTGGGTGGACGACCGCGTTATTTTCTGTGCTAGTGTTTGTTATCAGCATTCCCACATACTGACAAAAACCAAATAATACATTTGTGATACACCAACCCTAGATATTATAAACTAAAACATACAAAGAACAGAAATATGTCCATGTAAAAAATGCAAGAAAATGTAAGAATATAGATGAATAATTTACTTATTACCCTGTATGAAGAAATTAACCTAATAAACTTTGTTTGGTTTTTTAGTTAAATCATTCCACAATTTGTACATTAGTAGAGTTACCAGACTCGCTGGTATGTAAAACTGCTACGGGGCGTCTAACGCAGTCGCATTCGACCCGTAATTAACACAGTCGTCACGTGACCAAATTAGAACCCCGTAACAGCCGTAACACTCCTCTCCCAAATTACGACTAACTATACATACAGACCTCCCTGTATCAGGTAGATAGCTACCCGATTTGGCTCGGCAGTGACGGTATTCAGGGAACAAGGGCATATATGAATTTAAATTTAGCCAATGTTAAATCACTAGAAACACAAGAATACAAGTTTAGATTTAAAGAATAATAATAGTTATTTAGTGATTAAGCTTACAACGCTTACACGGCTGTTTACAAACAGTTTCATGCCACAAAATCACTCTCACCACAATAGTGAACATACGGGGGATATTAAATATGTTTATCCCTCAAGGTAAAATACCAAACCCTAAGATGTATTTGAAAATGCAAATATATGAAAATAACCTACTACTTAGCAAGATGATGATATATCCCTGTTTGTACCCGCTGTTTAGAGATAATAATTACAGTTTACTGTGATTGGTCTGATCACAGATTACAAGCCATTCTCCAACTAATGGTTATACTACTTGAAGCTCTATGTAGTCAAATAATATTTGTTAGAAAACCACATCAAACTGCCTTTCAGTTGCTCAAACAGAGCCTTAAAAATGTATAGTTATCTGAGTCAGCTGGATCTATGTGACAGTCCATCTGAGGGTTAGCCACACGTCTGTTCTGTACGGTGTAAAAACTGATTGCCCCGAAAAAAAGACGATCTCTGCTTTTATTACCTAGGAAAGACCACACAGAGGTTCTTTTAACACAGATGTCCCAGAGTGGTGTCGAGACTGGTTGGAACTTTAGCAGACACAGGTGCCACGGTTCCCCAAAACAACACCTCACCATAGCTTATACGAGTTTTAAGAAAAATCTAACATCTATTACATATTAAACAGGAGACTGCTTTCTCCGTCACACTTAGCTTATACAATTCTTAAGGTTACATATTAAAGAGCAGACTGCTGTCTCCCTTACAAACACTATGTCACTAGTGGATGTCAAAGGAGTCACAAGAACTCGTACAATGCATTACGCCATTGTAGTGAGATTTTCTTGAATACAGGAAATATTGCTCATCTAATAAAGAAACCAAAAGTAATTGCATTTTATCAAACATATTTATTATGTTAATTGTTAATAGCATTACAATAAATTCCGTATTAATAATTACCATTACAATGAGATAATACAAAAATCTAAAAGACATTAGTAAAACAGTAAACTCTAAATTAATATATTTCAGTAAAATTCAGATTTAATATTTACTCATTTAACTAAATTATATTGGTCTCACACACACACACACACACACACACACACACACACACACACACACACAGGCACGCACAGACACACAGACACACACAAACATATTAATAACAATTATTATATTTCTCATTTAGTATTCAAAATAAGGTTTTCTTTTATGGATACTTTCACTTTTGTTACATTTCTATTTGTCATATAACAAAGAAAGGTCATGTCCTGTATCTAGAATACAATAATGGATTCATCTTCCCACTTGTTGCACAATCAGCTTAGGAAATAATTAAGCAATTGATCCCTATTACGATTTACCAGAAGTCAAAACAAAAAAACAGCAAAGTTTAAACAAAGCAGTTTAATTACTGGTGATATTGGAACGTTAGTTATTTCCCACGTCGATACTCCCAATAAAAACAATAGCTTAATACAACTGCACTATCACGTGACTTGCACATCCAATCAGACCAAGTATTTTGTTAATCTGATTTCCTCTTCCTAAAAGTGAAAACAAAAGCAACTTGAGGAAATGGAAGTCGTGTCTCTTATCTCTTTGTGAAAATATATAATGTTTATTAGTATTAAAGGGATTTTATTCATTTTATCAATGTAAATTATTGCTAAAGATAAGTGAGTATGCAACATCAAAATGAGAAAACGTAAAAAGAGAAATAAAAAAATAAAACTAAAAATATAAGTGGAGAAAGTGAACAGAAAATAATGGTAAGCAGTAGCCAAGGTGTTAAGGAAGTCATCATACTGAGGATGTCAAATACACAAACAATGAGCTTAAATGTTCATCTGCAACATTTTATCAGTCAACAACAATGTTAATAAATGTAACCGTGTTTTTATCATCTATGATGATCTAGATCGGTATCACTTTGTATTTCTATAAAAGTAAGAATGATAACCTTTTCAAGGAACCTAATTTGCAAAACCCAAAACAAGATTTCCTAACAATTATATTATTTTTGCATGTTATTATTCTTCTTGGAACAACTTTGTAAAAGGTATTTTAGATTATTCTGGTTTAACATATCACAACTTTGATAAGGTTAAATGATTACGTGAAACGATATCCAAAATATTACATGATCAATATCAACAATTATGGACAAATCAAATTAAAACGTCTCCAAAGGATATTAATTACAAATTTCTTATGAATGAACTGAAATTAGAAAACTATCTGACCTTGCTGTCTCAAAACAATGCTAATATCTTATGTAAATTTGGAACCGAATGCTAAACTTCCTATTGAAACCGGACGATGGTCTGATATTCTAATTAAAACCAGAAAATGTCATATTTGTAATCTTAACAAAATTGGAGATGAATATCACTATATATTTGAATGTAATGATCCTATATTATTAAAAGCAAGAACAGATATACCAGATAAAACAGCTAAATATATATATATATATATATATATATATATATTAACTATATGAAAATTAGGATCTTTACTTTTGTGTACTAGAAGATATTTTCCTAAGCTTTTTTCTTTCTTTCTTTCTATTATTATTATTACTGTATATAAAGTTTTTATTATTTTTATTAATAAAATTAAAAGTACTGTAACGATTACACTAATATTATTGGAATTGACTTAATTACATCTTCAGCTGTAACTACTAGGTATGCAACAAATGGGATGTGTAACAAATAAGAGACCATCACCATTTGTCCATTTTCATCCATTAATTAAAGAAACAGTTAATCAATAAAAAATGTAAGTTGAAGATTGAACTAAAGTTAGTTGATACACAAAATAAAGATAGTAAAAATTCTATCATGCAAATTAAGATAAAAAGAATCAGTGTAATTAAAAACATATACAAGTATTTGCTATTCAAATTCAATAAGCATCTTCTAATGATTAAATACATAGAAGTAAAAATAAATAAATATATTCCCAATTAATAATAATGATAATAATATAAATAAAAAGATAAATATATAAATATATTTTTTTTTTTTAAAAGAAAAAAGTATTTCTCTTTTTATTCAGTGTATGAAGATAAAATAAAGGTATGAAAAATATTAATTGAATACAATAGCCAAGTATTATAAACAATATATATATCCCAAACAAAAAAATATATATATCAGTGTATTAAAAACAATACATAAATTGACACATTTCATACACTTTATGTAACAGTGCAATAAGCAGCAAAGGTTAGCACATTAGACAATACTTTCTGTTTTCCATCACTGAAAAACAAACAAGTAAATTAAAAGTAAATCATTATAAAGCTGTAATAATAATAATAATAATAATAATAATAATAATAATAATAATAATAATAATAATAATAATAATAATAATAATAATAATAATAATAATAATAATAATAATAATAATGGCAACAAACACAATAAAAATAAATCATTATTAATAGAAAATAATTTCTGGAAGGAAACAATCATCAAGACAGGCAAAATAAATACAAGATATTTATACAAGACAATCACTCAGTGTAAGTCCAATATATTCCTCAAAATTGTTTTTAATAAAAATAACTAATCACCAAATAAATAAAAAAATAAATAAATTAATTAATTAATTAATAAAAAAAAAAAAATCTTGTTTGATACAACTTATTGAAAAATAAAATAAAGATAGTATTAAAATTTTATCTCAAATTAAATCAGTTTAAATCCACACTTACAGTTCAGTGTCAAAGAGATAAATGTAAACATTAGCCAAAAATGTTTCTAATTTAAAATCACATTTATTTTATTAATTATTCACTATTTCACTAGTATTAAATAAATATTCATACTTAAAACTTACATTTACTTTATTATTCACTATTTTGTAATTATTAAAGCTATATGTAAAAGCTGTCAGATCAGTGAATATTTACATTTTCTTTATAAATTTTGTTACTATTTTCTAATGATAATTTAGTGAAATGTAAACATTATATGAATGTATCTTCTAATTAATAAGAGAAAAATGCACATATTTTCTTTTGTATGACAATAACAGTAAAAATTAGACTATAATACATTATAAATCAAAAATTATAAACATAATAAAAATTTAGTACCACAGAACAATTTATTAAAAAAATAATCTATCTCTCACATACATGTGTAAGTGTGTTTGTATATTTTACATATATATATATATATATATTAAAAATTACAGTTTATTTTACCATGTAAATTTATATATTAAAAACATGAATAGAAATATTTTGTAAAACAAAAATGTATACAAACTCCAAATGAAAATCCAAGTTTACTTAGTACAAATATATTAAAAGTTGATTTAGTATTACAGAACTATTGTGTAAAGAAGAAAACAAAAACACTTTTACACTACATTACTATACTACTTTTCTTAATATAAACATAGTAAAATATTTAGTAATGCAAAATAATTTTGTCAATTAAAAAATATACATTAAATATTCTGCACTCTACTTTAAAACACAACTTTAATTCTGACATCCTATTTAACATATATTTTCATACATAAACAATCTAACAGCAAAACAAGTAATAATCAAATCATCATGAATAATATAACAAATCTGATTTAAAAACTGCCTGACTTTTCACTTTCTGAATAACCTGATCAAAATTTAACATCAGTATTTCTGTTGTTTTATTATTGCTGGGCAACCAAACATTTCTTAACATCTTTTTCATGGAATTGTGCAATAAATACACCTAAACTCTTTCAATGAAATTAAAAATGAAGTGAAATTTTCATAAAGCCACAGGTATTATAATAGTTCTTGTTATGTTCAATACAATAGAGAATAAAAAATGCTTAAAGATGCAGCAGCTATAAAATATGTTAACAACGTTTGTATAGAAACACAAACTACACAATATATGAATACAATATTTGAACAGAAACAGCAGAGTGCACAGTACAGTAATGGAATATCTGAATAGAAACAATTTACAGAATCTAGATATACACCAGACTACACAGCAATATAGTTACACAAATTTACACTGTATTTAATTCTTCATCACAATCAATTAGTTCACAGATCTTATTTTGAAAATCTGGTCTGGCTCATGTATCAATAATTATACTTTTGAATTGAAAAATTAAAACTGTACACAGTATTTAACATAATTAAATACACTGATACAACATTACATTAAAAATGTGCACAAATGAAGCAGCTCAAACTGAAACTACATCAGAAATCACTGTATTTCAGGATGAAGTATAACATTAAGATCAACTTTGTACCGTAGAAATTACAAGCAGAATTTAGATTATTGTGTTTATTATGAACATGAGTTTTATATAAAAATACTATTTCTGAACAACTTCAAAATGATCTCACTAGCTGATCGTTCATTTAAAGTGATAGTCTGTGTACATAATGTACTAATCCAAAAAGTTCAGTTTCATATCAAAATTTAGTTTAGTTACTATCTTTAGCTGCATGCTCCAATAAAAAGGAAACAGTTTCATTTCTATCACAATAATGTCTGTATCTCTTAGCTATTTCAAGAGGAGTTTCACCTAGGCCATTTTTAACATTTACATCAGCACCTTTTTCAATCAGTGCTGTCACAATTTCTACATTTCCATGTTTAGCTGCTAAGTGTAAAACAGAATTGTTATCATTGTCTGTTAAATTAGGATCAGCTCCATGTTCCAGTAAAACCAAAGCTATGACTGTCTTAGAGGGACCAGGTTTTAAAATAAAAAAAAATAATGTAAACTTAACAGCTCAAAAAGAGGAGTTTCACCTTTTCTGTTCTTAACATTTTTTTTTCATTGTATTTCAGAAAATGTAAAAAGAGGAGTTTCACCTTTTGTAATGTTCTTAAAAGAGGATTTCACCTTGCATGTTCTTAGCATTTACATCAACACCTTTTCAATCAGTGCTGTCACAATTTCTACATTTCCATGTTCAGCTGCTAAGTGTAAAACAGAATTGTTATCATTGTCTGTTAAATTAGGATCAGCTCCATGTTCCAGTAAAACAAAAAATATTTTGTAATGGGACACAGTTTCTAAAAATCAAATTTAAATTTCAGAAATGTAAAAAGAGGAGTTTCACCTTGCATGTTCCTTATATTTACATCAACACCTTTTTCAATCAGTGCTGTCACAATTTCTACATTTCCATGTTCAGCTGCTAAGTGTAAAACAGAATTGTTATCATTGTCTGTTAAATTAGGATCAGCTCCATGTTCCAGTAAAACCAAAGCTATTTTTGTCTTAGAGGACACAGGTGTTTTAAAAAAAAAAAAATTTTTTGTATTTTACAGAATGTAAAAAGAGGAGTTTCACCTTTTCATGTTCTTAACATTTACATCAACACCTTTTTCAATCAGTGCTGTCACAATTTCTACATTTCCATGTTGAGCTGCTAAATGTAAAACAGAATTGTTATCATTGTCTGTTAAATTAGGATCAGCTCCATGTTCCAGTAAAACCAAACCTATGTTTGTCTTAGAGGACACAGGTGGATCTTTATTGTATTTCAGAAATGTAAAAAGAGGAGTTTCACCTTTTCTGTTCTTAACATTTACATCAACACCTTTTTCAATCAGTGCTGTCACAATTTCTACATTTCCATGTTTAGCTGCTAAGTGTAAAACAGAATTGTTATCATTGTCTGTTAAATTAGGATCAGCTCCATGTTTTAGTAAAATCACAAAATATTTTGTAATTAGAGGACACAGGTGGATCGTTAAACTTAACAAATGAAAAAAAAGGAGTTTCACCTTGCATGTTCCTTAACATTTACATCAACACCTTTTTTTCAATCAGTGCTCTCACAATTTCTACATTTCCATGTTCAGCTGCTAAATGTAAAACAGAATTGTTATCATTGTCTGTTAAATTAGGATCAGCTCCATGTTCCAGTAAAACCAAAGCTATGTTTCTCTTAAAGGACAGAGGTGGATCTTCTAAAAAAATTTTTTGTATTTCAAAAATGTAAAAGAGGAGTTTCACCTTTTCCACCTTTTCTTAACATTTACATCAACACCTTTTTCAATCAGTGCTGTCACAATTTCTACATTTCCATGTTTAGCTGCTAAGTGTAAAACAGAATTGTTATCATTGTCTGTTAAATTAGGATCAGCTCCATGTTTTAGTAAAATCAAAAATATGTTTGTCTTAGAGGACACAGCTAATTTTCAAAATAAATTTATTATATTTCAGAAATGAAAAAAAAGAGGAGTTTCACCTTTTCATGTTCTTAACATTTACATCAACACCTTTTTCAATCAGTGCTGTCACAATTTCTACATTTCCATGTTTAGCTGCTAAGTGTAAAACAGAATTGTTATCATTGTCTGTTAAATTAAGATCAGCTCCATGTTCCAGTAAAACCAAACCTGTGTTTGTGTTAGAGGTCCTAGATGGATGTTCAAAAAATGAAATTTATTGTATTTCAGAAATGTAAAAAGAGGAGTTTCACCTTTTCTGTTCTTAACATTTACATCAACACCTTTTTCAATCAGTGCTGTCACAATTTCTACATTTCCATATTTAGCTGCTAAGTGTAAAACAGAATTGTTATCATTGTCTGTTAAATTAAGATCAGCTCCATGTTCCAGTAAAACCAAAGCTATGTTTGTCAGAGGACACAGGTCGACCTAATAAAAAAAACACATTCATTTGTATTTCAGAAATGTAAAAAAGAGGAGTTTCACCTTCTCTGTTCTTAACATTTACATCAACACCTTTTTCAATCAGTGCTGTCACAATTTCTACATTTCCATGTTCAGCTGCTAAGTGTAAAACAGAATTGTTATCATTGTCTGTTAAATTAGGATCAGCTCCATGTTCCAGTAAAACCAAAGCTATGTTTGTCTTAGAGGACACAGGTGGATCTTCTAAAAAATCAAATTCATTGTATTTCAGAAATGTAAAAAGAGGAGTTTCACCTTTCATGTTCTTAACATTTACATCAACACCTTTTTCAATCAGTGCTGTCACAATTTCTACATTTCCATGTTTAGCTGCTAAGTGTAAAACAGAATTGTTATCATTGTCTCTTAAATTAGGATCAGCTCCTTGTTTTAGTAAATACAAAAATATTTTGTTGAATGACTCAAACATTTACTTTCAGTCAAAAGAGGAGTTTCACCTTTTGTTCAACATTTACATCAACACCTTTTTCAATCAGTGCTTTCACAATTTCTACATTTCCATGTTTAGCTGCTAAGTGTAAAACAGAATTGTTATCATTGTCTGTTAAATTAGGATCAGCTCCATGTTCCAGTAAAACCAAAGCTATGTTTGTCTTAGAGGACACAGGTGGATCTTGTAAAAAATGAAATTTATTGTATTTCAGAAATGTAAAAAGAGGAGTTTCACCTTTTCTGTTCTTAACATTTACATCAACACCTTTTTCAATCAGTGCTGTCACAATTTCTACATTTCCATGTTTAGCTGCTAAGTGTAAAACAGAATTGTTATCATTGTCTGTTAAATTAGGATCAGCTCCATGTTTTTAGTAAAACCAAAAATATTTTGTCTTTACAGAGGACACAGGTGATGTTCTAAAAAATCAAAAAAGAGGCGTTCAAATCAAAACCTGTAAAAGAGGAGTTTCACCTTTTCATGTTCTTAACATTTACATCAACACCTTTTTCAATCAGTGCTGTCACAATTTCTACATTTCCATGTTTAGCTGCTAAGTGTAAAGCAGAATTGTTATCATTGTCTGTTAAATTTGGATCAGCTCCATGTTCCAGTAAAACCAAAGCTATGTTTGTCTTAGAGGACACAGGTGGATCTTTTTATTGTCAATTCAAAATGTAAAAAAAGAGGAGTTTCACCTTTTCTGTTCTTAACATTTACATCAACACCTTTTTCAATCAGTGCTGTCACAATTTCTACATTTCCATGTTTAGCTGCTAAGTGTAAAGCAGAATTGTTATCATTGTCTGTTAAATTTGGATCAGCTCCATGTTCCAGTAAAACCAAAGCTATGTTTGTCTTAGAGGACACAGGTGAATCTTTATTGTATTTCAGAAATGTAAAAAGAGGAGTTTCACTTTTTCTGTTCTTAACATTTACATCAACACCTTTTTCAATCAGTGCTTTCACAATTTCTACATTTCTATGTTCAGCTGCTAAGTGTAAAGCAGAATCACTATAATTGTGTGTTAAATGAGGATCAGCTCCTTGGTTTAGTAAATATAAAGCTATTTCTGGCCTGTGACACATCAAAGATACATGAAGAGGAGTTTTCTGTTCAATGTTAAATGCGTTTATTTCAGCACCCGTTTTAGTTACTTCTTTCACAACATCTATGCCAATTTTAGAGGCTATGTGCAATGCTGAATTCTTGTAGTAATCTGTTATATTGGTATCAGCACCATTTTTCAGTAACAACAAAGCTACTTCCTTTCTGCGTGTCACTGCATTTGCAGCTTCATGAAGTGGAGTTTTTCCCTCACTGTTTACTGCATTGACATCAGCATTTCTCTTTATTAGTGATTTTATCATATCTAAGTCACCACGCAGAACTGAAATGTGGAGGGGTGTGTCTGAAGGCAACAATTTGAAACTAATTTTGACATTTTTCAACATTTGAAAAATCAACTGAATCAATTTCTGATTAACAGCTACATTCACATTAGGATCAGCTCCTTTATCAAGAAGACACTGAACAACATCTGCACTGTTAAACATCACTGCCACTTTCAGTACTTGACTTTTCTTCCAGTTCTCATCTCCATCATTACATCTCTGCTCAATGAGAAAATTCACTGTATCAGTGGCTCCCCATACTGCTGCTGCTAAAAGTACTTTATCTCTGTTCTCATCATTTAAACAATCAGGTTTCAGTTTTACTATTTCTTTTATAACACCTGAATTACTCTGACAAGCAGCAATAATAGCAATGTGTTTAATTTTGTTTATTATATCAATGGTAACCAGTTTTTTAAAAAGATGGCTTACATCAACAACTTCAGAAGTCTTTGACTTCCCAAAATGCCATTTTCTTGAATCAAGTCTTACTTGTCTATGGAACCTAACCAATAACAGTTTAATGGCTTTTTCCTTGATTTCACTGTTGTGTTTCTCATTATTTATCAATTCAGCTAACAAACATGCAATCTGCATATTACCTGAACAGATAGAAGCATGTAAGAGATCTGAATAGTCATTCAATTTTATCTCTGTTTCACACTGTAACAGTTCTTTGAATATGGTAGCACTGTCTCTTTTTGAACAAGCAGCTACCCGCAATGTATCAAATGCTGGAATAACACCTGATTTTAGCAACATTCTCACAACATCTTCATCACCAAACAAACAAGAAATATTCAAAAGTTCTTTTTTCAGATTTGTTAATTTCATTTTACACACATATTCAGTGAAAAATCGTGACAATGTTCTTAATCCCTTCACAATACACTCACTTTGAACAGATGAATTTTCAGAATATGTTTTAGTGCTCAAATACATGATAATATAACACTCTGAATAACTTTCAAGAAGACATGAAATATTGCTAAATATTTTATCAAGATTGTCTACATTTACAGGTGAT
The DNA here is from genome assembly GCA_012295275.1 of Chrysomallon squamiferum. Lineage (NCBI taxonomy): Eukaryota > Metazoa > Mollusca > Gastropoda > Neomphalida > Peltospiridae > Chrysomallon > Chrysomallon squamiferum. The sequence goes on from CM022678.1 coordinate 1,041,986, forward strand.
ATGCACAAATATTCATGTTGCTCTTTATGTAGTTGTTGATGCAGTATTTCAGACAATTTATCATTAAAGTATTTTTTCTCTATGAGATACTTTACAAACACTTCGTCTTTTAATGATGGATGTGAAATAATGTCTTCGGCATTGCTTGATGCCAACAAGTCAGTAAATCTCCGAGCAAGAACATCAAAGCAGGTAGGTTCCACAGTCATTGTAATGTGACTTTTGTTAGACACTCCAGGCGTCACAACATATTCTAACAACATGGAGACAGGACACATTTCTAGCAACTCTGCTGCTTTGTTTGGAAACTCTGATGAAAACATCAGAAACAATGAGTCAAACACTGACTGGTGAATAAATGTGTATTTATTGTCAGAACACTTCAAATAGGTACCACACATTTCATCAGCTGTTTTCTTTATATCTGTGAGACCAGTGTTTTTCAGACTCAGACAGACTTGCTCCAGCAGTCTTACTAATTTCATTATGTCACTGTCAGAGTCATTTTCAAATGGGTCCAGTAAATCAATGCTGAGAATGCCTTGTTGAAACAAGATCAGCAGTAGAACAAGGTAATTGATCTGTGAAGATTTATCATTTTTCAAATGTTCCAGTTGTTCTCTGAGATATTCTACAGGTTTGTGAAAAAACTTAACTCCTCTTTTTTGTGCGTCAGTTGAATTAACATAATATACACAGACCTGAGGAAATCCTAACTCTGTACATGAGCAGGAAATGACAGTCTGTTTATCATGTTCATCCATTCTAACATTCTTTTGTTCGAGATACTTGTTTAGAATGTCTAGCTTCTCATCATCACTCAGACAACATACATAGCTCTGCAGGTCAAGGAGATGATTTTCATTGAACAGATCAAATTCCTTCAGATTGGCTATAATTTCTGTAAATATTTGTTTTCTTAAAGTAATAATACATCTCACACACTTGTCTTTAACAAGACTCCACACCTCTGGAAATAGCTGTTTCCAGCACGACACAAAATCTAATACAAGATTAGTTTTACCAAATATGTCATCAATGAGAACAATGCATGGCTTGTCTTTAGACACAGGAATGTGTTTGAAATCAGAATGATGAGTCACGATGTAAGAGTCTATTTTTTCTTTTTGCTCTATCTGTTTAACCATGTTCAGACCTAGAGTTGTCTTTCCTGAACCTGGACATCCTACTACAATCACAACACCATTCTTTTTCAAAAGTGTTACTCCTCTTTCTTCTGCTCTTGTTTCAACATAGACTCTCCAGTCAACTGAGTTTAACTGTGACCTGGTAGACTCTGTATCACAACATTAAAACAAATAATATCTATTATTAACATATTTCAAATATAATTTATAATTTAAATATAGATAATATAATTTTAACTAGTCATCAGATGTGAAGTTTTTAAAATAAAGCAGCAGATTTTTGTCATAATTTTAGTTCATCAGAATTTAATTACCATAGTATGATATCAGTTTTAGATGGTGTAAAAATAACATAATGATTATCTTCTTATAAATTAACATCTTACAGAAGTAAAAAAACAACAACAAAAAAAATAAATAAAAAAATACCTTTCATATGGGATGTTTGTCCATCAGTCTTTGCTGAAATAATATAAAAATAAAACAAGTAAGTTTATATTACTGATGATGAGTAAAAGAAAAAGATTAACGTGATCTGTACAGTTACTCTATACTTCATTCATGGAACAGTCAACATATAACATTATTATTATATCTTTCTGATTTATTTTACTATAATTATTACTACTAGTATTAAAACTACTGCTGTTGTTTTTTCTCACTATTGTTACTTAGTTATTGTGTTCATATTATTATTATTATTATTATTATTATTATTATTATGTTCTTTACTGTTTTTTCAGTAGTTGCAAGTGAAAATAATGACATATATTGGCTTGATTAATGTATGCTGAATTCTCTTAATAAGAAAATCTAGATAAGATTGATGGCACTTATAGTGTGTGTGTGTGTGTGTGTGTGTGTGTGTGTGTGTGTGTGTGTGTGTGTGTTTTGGGTGGGACGTCATAAGCACATATGTCAAAAGTGCGCCAACAAAACTGCGCTGGCGTAACATTTGTTATTATTATTGTTATTTTAATTATTATTTTACAAACATTAACAAATCATAAACTTCAAACATTTAGTTCCAAATTATAAGCACTCCTAGGTAGTCCATGACTTCAGTTTCTTCAAATTGTCCAACGAGTGTTAGGAAGGCAGCTTTGGATCTCACAGATTTGGGAAATTTTTAAATTACTGATTGGCCAGCATTAACATGTGTTATGACATTTTCCATATGGAACTGTTCTAATCTGATTGCTTCAGGATTAAATTGTTCAATTTCACAACTTACAAGCATTATTTCTCAGATCCATATGTAGATCATACACTGCACACAGTATGAATAAAATGTGTCATTTGTTAGTATTATTGAATAAAACATGTATGTATGTATTGTCTATGTTTGTTTTTGAATATTGAATCAGGCAGACAAAAGAAAATATTCCATTTTATTGACTTTAAAACATGCATAAAAGTTGTACATAAAGGACAACAGAAAAAAGTGACAATTTTATAAGATCAGTTTCAAAAAACAAAGGTGAGAAAAAAAATGTCTAACTGCAGATAATAGTGTAATAAGTCAGTGTAACGATAAACAATATAATCGTGTCACATTCAGTTTTCTGCAACGTTTAATAACTAAGACTACAATTCTATGCTGATGGTAACTACCCCTATGTATTTCTGTATTTTTCTGTTTTTTTAAGCAAGTGGAAAGATTATTTTATACTTACTATTTTTTAAATATCGATTGTCTATTTTATATTTATAATGTTATTTTCAGGCATTTAAACATGTACAAGAAACAGGTAGAATACTTGGCGGATAGAATTTTACAAATAGATACAAATTTACCAAAGTTTTGTTAATTCAATATAAAATGCATTTTAAAAATAGAAAAACAGTCAATGTTATTTTTAATGATGAAAATACCACATCTGTGGAAGATTTAAGAGAAATCACTGATTCACTGTTATATTTTATTTCAGAAGTATATCTCACTTTGATAAATTTGATGATATTGCCGTCTTCGAAACGAGTGGGTGGTATTACCAAGATGATCTTCCAGAACAGGAACAATTTGACAGGAAAGTCGCAGCAGATACAATAGAAGATTTAGAAGAGAAACAACTTGGGTTGAAAGTAAAAGGAGATCTAAAACAGGTATAAAGGCAAAAACAGCTTGATGTCAAAATTAATAGAGTTCCGTCTCAAAAACAGCAGAAACAACTTGATATGAAGAGGAAAGCTTATCCAGTACAAGATGCACAGAAGAAAAAACTTGGCGTGAAAGTTACAGGAGATAGAGCACGAATTTCACAGGAAGAACAATTACGTGTAAAAGTCAAAGCAAATCCACATTAAGTTTCACAGCAGAAACAACTTGATGTCAAAGTGAAAGCAGATCCAGCACACGTTTCTCAGCAGAAACAACTTGATGTCAAAGTCAAAGCAGATACAGTACAAGTTTCACAGCAGAAACAACTTGATGTCAAAGTCAAAGCACATCCAGCTCAACTTTCACAGCAGAAACAACTTGATGTGAATGACAGCCTTGAAATAATGAATTACAGCAACGAGATAGAAGGTCTGCTTTGCGAGAAATGTGTATGGAGTCACTGTGTAATACATTCAAATACCCACACACAAAGATATCTACATTACCAGTGGCAGATGGAGATTTGTGACAAATGGGTCAACTTTGACATAGTGGAGAATGAGATGATCGAGCAGAGCTTTTGTAGTCTGATGTCAGACACAGGAAATATAGAGGTGAATTAAAAACAACCAGAAGCGATAAATGAACATGGAATAAAGTATAAGTTTTAATAACAGTGACATATGATAATGCAGTTTTACTTTTGTTTCAGAGTACATCCTTGAGAAGGTATTGGCCACCAGTTCAGTCCTCCTTGGATCCTGATCTAACCAATGTCCTAAGTTTTTCTCTTTTTGAAAACGTATGTATTCAAAATATTTTGAAAAATAATAGTACATTATGACATCTCAGAAGATTTCCTCTCTTGTTTTACGTATACTCTTTTACTATTTTTATTACTTACTACTACACAACAATATGAAAACATGTTATGGGTTAATCGTATTACAATTCTACTATTACTTTTTTGTGCCACTAATTAAAATTTACATCTATATCTATAATCTACACTCGTATATATAGACAGATATACACACATTTTTTTTCATTTTCAAAGAATTTCTCTATTGCATTTGCCAGTAACTTCATTCCAACTGTTGTTGATTTTCACTTAATGAGAGTTTTAGTTTGTTTGGAACAGGGAGTGGTTGATGTCAAAGTTCAGCGTCTCTCAACAGCATCGTATGTCACTGGACAAGAAGACAACTTCACACAGCTCACACAGTGGTGTTGGTATTTTGAGGCAGACTCTGGAAATTGGTTGCCTTATGAACCAGTGAATATTCATTTTATTTTATTGTTGAACTGCTTTCTTCTTAAACAACTTATTTGTTTTATTTTATTTTGTATTTGTTCTATTTATTTATTTATTTATTTCCTTAATTCAAAAAAAAATAAAATAAAATAAAATAAAATAAAATAAAACACCTACAAAAACCAATATTATACGTAACAAAGATATATAATATTTAAAGAAATGAAAATTTATAAAACATCAATTTAAAAAAAGTAAGAAGAAAGAAAGAAAGAGATGTCTAAAATGTTAGTGTTAATACCTATAACATTGTGTTTCTAATATATTAGTATTTATCAAATAAAAATAATCACATATCTCATTCATACATAGTCAAAGAACTACACGTCATGACACACACCTGAAATTACATTACCTATAACATATATCATATGATATATCACATTACACGTTCTATAATATTATATAAAACAGCATATTGTGTTTATTTTAGGAAAGTCTGCAATATACTCTTGAACTGAAGTACTTGGCTGGGCAACCATTTTACAACTTTGAAACAGACAAATGTCAGTATGAAATAAATTTTAGGGAGATGACCCAAACAAATTTGAATACATTAAAACAAAGACGACTGCTGAGGAGACCTGCTTTTGTTTCCAGTGATGATGTACAGAGACAAAAAAAAACAGTGTAAATAGGAAAACATTGTACAAGAACGATAACTTTCGATTGCGATATTTTGCACCTCATTTTTACTTATTTTATATATTTTTTTCTCCTAACGTTTTAAAACCTTGTCTGTCGTTATCGTATATCTTAATATCATACTTCATTTTTTTTAAACTGTTTACTCTCTCTCTCTCTCTCTCTCTCTCTCTCTCTCTCTCTCTCTCTCTCTCTCTCTCTCTCTCTCTCTCTCTCTATTTACTTATTTTTATTATATAATAAAATGCAGAGTTCATCGATGTCTTTCGTTCAAGAAGTTTCCACGTTCACCAACTCTCCCAGACAACTGGTTCCCTCTAGACTGTTACCAACCAGTAGAACTGGTGAAACTAAAACTTGATGACTTGACCGAAGACGAGGAGGTGAAAACTGTGATAAAATAATTTTTCTCTACCATGAACAAATCGGAAGTCAAATTGAAATCTTTGTTTCGCATTCAGAATCTACCCATGTGGGAAAGGTACTGTAGGTAAGAGTCCACAATTTATGACGCTGTTTACATACAATTAAATAGCCTAAATACATTATGTATACTTCAAGATATGTTTTATTTATTTATTTATCATCATCATCAACATATTTTGTTTTATCCAATCTTAGTTCAAAAATAATTTATCTATGATTTATAGTGCCTCAAATTATTAAAAACAAGAACAGATATACCAGATATAACAGATCAATATATATATATATATATATATATATATATATATTAACTATATGAAAATTAGGATCTTTACTTTTGTGTACTAGAAGATATTTTCCTAAGCTTTTTTCTTTCTTTCTTTCTATTATTATTATTACTATATATAAAGTTGTATTTTTGTATTAATAAAATGAAAAGCACTGTAACTATTACACTAATATTACTGGAAATGACTTAATTACACTTCAGCTGTTACTACTAGGTATGCAACAAATGGGATGTGTAACAAGTGATAGACAAACACCATTTGTTCATTTTCATCTATTAATTAAAGAAACAGTTAATTGATAGAAAAAATGTAAACTGAAGATTGAACTAAAGTTAGTTGATTCACAAAATAAAAATAGTAAAAACATTCTATCATGCAAATTAAATAAGAAAAAAAGAATCAGTGTAATTAAAAACATATACAAGTATTTGCTATTCAAACTGAATCAGCATATTCTAATGATTAAATACATAGAAGTAAGAATAAATAAACATATTCCCAATTAATAATAATGATAATAATATAAATAAACAAATAAATATATAAATATATTTCTTTTGAAAAAAGAAAAAAGTCTTTCTCTTCTTATTCAGTGTATGAAGATAAAATAAATGTATGAAAAATATTAACTGAAAACAATAGCCAAGTATTATAAACAATACATATATCCCAAACAAAATAAATTGTATCAGTGTATTAAAAACAATACATAAACTGACACATTGCATACAGTTTATGTAATAGTGACATAAGCAGCAAAGGTTAGCACATTAGAAAATACTTTCTGTTTTGCATCACTGAAAAACAAACAAGTAAATTAAAAGTAAATCATTATAAAGCTGTAATAATAATAATAATAATAATAATAATAATAATAATAATAATAATAATAAGAATAAGAATAATAAAAGTAATAATAATAATAATAATAATAATAAAAATAATAATGGCAACAAACACAATAAAATTAAATCCTTATTAATAGAAAATAATTTCTGGAAGGAAACAATCATCAAGACAGGTAAAATAAATACAAGATATTTATACAAAACAATCACTCAGTGTAAGTCCAATATATTCCTCAAAATTGTTTTTAATAAAAATAACTAATCACCAAAAATAAATAAATAAATAAAATAAAAAAACAAAAAATCTTGTTTGATACAACTTATTGACAAAGAAAATAGAGATAGTATTAAAATTTTATCTGAAATTAAATCAGTTTAAATCTACACTGATAGTTCAGTGTCAGCCAAAAATGTTTCGAATTGAAAATCACATTTATTTTATTAATTATTCCCTATTTCACAATTATTAAATAAATATTCCTACTTAAAACTTACATTTATTTTATTATTCATTATTTTGTAATTATTAAAGCTATATATAAAAACTATCAGATGAATGAAAATTTACATTTGCTTTATCAATTTTGTTAGTATTTTCTGATAATTTATTTGAAATGTAAACATTATATGAATTTATCTTCTAATTAATAAGAGAAAAAATTTGAATTACATTTTATTTTACCATATAAATTTATATATTAAAACATGAATAAACATTTTGTAAAAAAAAATGTACATAAACTCCAAATGAAAATTCAAGTTTACTTACTACAAATATATTAAAATTTGGATTTAGTATTATAGAACTATAGTGTAAAGAAGAAACCAAAAAACAAAAACACTTTTACACAACATTACTTTCTTTTTACACTATACTACTTTTCTTAATTTAAATATAGTAAAATATTTAGTAATGCAAAATAATTTTGTAAACTAAAAAATATACATTAAATATTCTGCACTCTACTTTAAAAAACAACATTAATTATAACATCCTATTTAACATATATTTTCACACATAAAAAGTCTAATAGCAAATCATCATCAATAATATAACAAATGTGATTTAAAAACTGACTGACTTTTCACTTTCTGAATAACCTGATCAAAATTGAAATCAGTATTACTGTTGTTTTATTATTGCTGGCCAACAAAATATTTCTTAACATTTTTTTTTCACTAAAATTAAAAATGAAGTGAAATTTTCATAAAGCCACAGGTATTATAATAGTTCTTGTTATGTTCAATACAAAAGATAATAAAAAATGTTGGAAGATGCACCAGCTATAAAATATGGTAACAGTATTTGTATAGAAACACAAACTATACAATATATGAATACAATATTTGAACAGAAACAGCAGAGTGCACAGTACAGTAATGGAATATCTGAATAGAAACAATTTACAGTATCTAGATATACACCAGACTACACAGCAATATAGTTACACAAATTTACACTGTATTTAATTCTGCATGACAATGAATTACTCACAGATCTTATTTTGAAAATGAGGTCTGGCTATGTATCAATAATTATACTTTTGAATTGAAAAATTAAAGCTGTACACAGTATTTATCACAGCTAAATACATACACAACATTACACCAAAAATGTGCATAAATGAAGCAGCTCAAACTGAAACTACATCAGAAATCACTGTATTTCAGGATGAAGGATAACATTAAGACTTTGTACCATAGAATTTACAAACAAAATTTAGAGTATTGTGTTTGTTATGAACATCAGTTTTATACAAAAGTATAATTTCTGCACAACTTCAAAATCTTTTCACTAGCTGATCTTCCATTTAAAGTGATAGCCTGTGTACGTAATGTACTAAACTGAAAATTTCAGTTACACATCAAAATGTATTTATGTTACTACCTTTACCACCATGCTCCAATAAATAGGAAACAATTTCCCTTCGGTTACTCTTAGCTTTGTCAAGAGGAGTCTCACCTTGACCATTTTTAACATTTACATCAACACCTTTTTCAATCAGTGCTATCAATATTTCAAGATTTCCATATTCAGCTGCCAAGTGTAAAACAGTATTGTGATCATTGTCTGTTAAATTAGGATCAGCTCCTTGTTTTAATAAATCCAAACCTATTTTGTATTTCTGAAACTTAAAAGCTGTAAAAAGAGGAGTTTCACCTTTTCTGTTCTGAACATTTACATAAGCACCTTTTTCAATCAGTGCTGTCACAATTTCTGCATTTCCACATTTAGCTGCCAAGTGTAAAACAGTATTGTTATCATTGTCTGTTAAATTAGGATCAGCTCCATGTTCCAGTAAAACCAAAACTAGTTTTTGTATAGAGGAGGACACATATACCTCATAACGAGAAACATTTAAACAGTAGTATTTCAGAAATGTAACAAGAGGAGTTTCACCTTCTCTGTTCTTAACATTTACATCAACACCTTTTTCAATCAGTGCTGTCACAATTTCTGCATTTCCACATTTAGCTCCAAAGTGTAAAACAGTATTGTTATCATTGTCTGTTAAATTAGGATCAGCTCCTTGTTTTAATAAATCCAAACATATTTTGTATTTCTTCAACTTAAAAGCAGTAAAAAGAGGAGTTTCACCTTTTCTGTTCTGAACATTTACATCAACACCTTTTTCAGTCAGTGCTGTCACAATTTCTAGACTTCCATACTGAGCTGCCAAGTGTAAAAGAGAATTGTTATCATTGTCTGTTAAATTAGGATCAACCCCAAGTTCCAGTAAAAACAAAGCTAGTTTTGGTATATTAGAGGACTTATCTAGATCGTCAGGACAAACACTTAAACAGTAGTCTTTCAGATATGTAAACAGAGGAGTTTCACCTTCTCTGTTCTGAACATTTACATCAACACCTTTTTCAATCAGTGCTATCAATATTTCAAGATTTCCAGATTGAGCTGCCAAGTGTAAAACAGTATTGTTATCAATGTCTGTTAAATTAGGATCAGCTCCTTGTTTTAATAAATCCAAACCTATTTTGTATTTCTGAAACTTAAAAGCTGTAAAAAGAGGAGTTTCACCTTTTCTGTTCTGAACATTTACATCAACACCTTTTTCAATCAGTGGTGTCACAATTTCTGCATTTCCACTTATTCAGCTGCCAAGTGTAAAACAGAATTGTTATCATTGTCTGTTAAATTAGGATCAGCTCCATGTTCCAGTAAAAACAAATCTAGTTTTGGTATATTAGAGGACACATCTAGATCGTAACAACAAACACTTATACAGTAATCTTTCAGAAAGGTAAAAAGAGGAGTTTCACCTTTTCTGTTCTGAACATTTACATAAGCACCTTTTTCAATCAGTGCTGTCACAATTTCTGCATTTCCATGTTCAGCTGCTAAGTGTAAAACAGAATTGTTATCATTGTCTCTTAAATTAGGATCAGCTCCTTGTTTTAATAAATCCAAACATATTTTGTATTTCTGAAACTTTAAAGCAGTAAAAAGAGGAGTTTCACCTTTTCTGTTCTGAACATTTACATCAACACCTTTTTCAGTCAGTGCTGTCAATATTTCAAGATTTCCATATTGAGCTGCCAAGTGTAAAACAGTATTGTTATCATTGTCTGTTAAATTAGGATCAGCTCCATGATCCAGTAAAAACAAAGCTAGTTTTGGTATATAAGAGGACACATATAGATCGTAACGACAAACATTTAAACAGTAGTATTTCAGAAATGTAAACAGAGGAGTTTCACCTTCTGTGTTCTTAACATTTACATCAACACCTTTTTCAATCAGTGCTGTCACAATTTCTAGACTTCCATATTTAGCTGCCAAGTGTAAAACAGTATTGTTATCATTGTCTGTTAAATTAGGATCAGCTCCATGATCCAGTTTTAGTTTTGATATAAAACATATTTTGTAATGTTGAAATTTAACAGCTAGAAAAACAGGAGTTTCACCTTTTCTGTTCTTTACATTTATATCAACACCTTTTTCAATCAGTGCTGTAACAATTTCTATATATCCATGCTTTGCTGCTAAGTGTAAAACAGAACTGTTTTTATTGTCTGTTAAATTAGGATCAGCTCCTTGTTTTAGTAAATACAAAAATATGTTGTAATGGTGAAACTCAACAGCTGTAAAAAGAGGAGTTTCACCTTTTCTGTTCTTAACATTTACATCAGCACCTTTTTCAACCAGTGCTGTAACAATTTCTACATTTCCATCTTTAGCTGCTAAGTGTAAAACAGAACTGTCATTATTGTCTGTTAAATTAGGATCAGCTCCATGTTCCAATAAAACCAAAGCTATATTTCTCTTACAGGACGGAGATTCATCTTCAAAAAAATGAAATGGATTGTGTGTCCACAATGTAAAAAGAGGAGTTTCACCTTTTCTGTTCTTAACATTTACATCAGCACCTTTTTCAACCAGTGCTGTAACAATTTCTACATTTCCATCTTCAACTGCTAAGTGTAAAACAGAACTGTCATTATTGTCTGTTAAATTAGGATCAGCTCCTTGTTTTAGTAAATACAAAAATATTTTGTAATGTTGAAATTTAACAGCTGTAAAAAGAGGAGTTTCACCTAGCATATTCCTTATATTTACATCAACACTTTTTTTAATCAGTGTTGTCACAACTTCTATATTTCCAACTATTCCTGCTGAGTGTAAACGAAAATTGTTATCATTGTCGGTTAAATTAGGATCAGATCCATGTTCCAGTAAAACCAAAGCTACGTTTATCTTAGAGGACACAGGTGGATCTTGTAAAAAATCACATTCATTGCATAGCAGAAATGTAAAAAGAGGAATTTCACCTTTTCTGTTCTTAACATTGACATCAGCACCTTTTTCAGTCAGTGCTGTCACAATTTCTACATTTCCATCTTTAGCTGCTAAGTGTAAAAGAGAATTGTTATCATTGTCTGTTAAATTAGGATCAGCTCCATATTCCAGTAAAACCAAAGCTATGTTTGTCTTACGGGACACAGGTATATCTCGGAAACAATGAAATTGATGGTATTTCAGAAATGTAAAAAAAGGAGTTTCACCTTTTCTGTTCTTAACATTTACATCAACACCTTTTTCAACCAGTGCTGTCACAATTTCTACATTTCCATCTTTAGCTGCTAAGTGTAAAAGAGAATTGTTATCATTGTCTGTTAAATTATGATCAGCTCCATGTTCCAGTAAAATCAAAGTTATGCTTGTCTTAGAGGACACAGGTGGATGTCGTAAAAAATGAAATGGATTGTGTGTCCACAATGTAAAAAGAGGAGTTTCACCTTTTCTGTTCTTAACATTTACATCAGCACCTTTTTCAATCAGTGCTGTCACAATTTCTACATTTTGATTCTTAGCTGCAAAGTATAAAAGAGAACTGTTATCATTGTCTGTTAAATTAGGATCAGCTCCTTGTTTTAGTAAATATAAAAATATTTTGTAATGTTGAAATTTAACAGCTAGAAAAACAGGAGTTTCACCTTTTCTGTTCTTTACATTTATATCAACACCTTTTTCAATCAGTGCTGTAACAATTTCTATATATCCATGCTTTGCTGCTAAGTGTAAAACAGAACTGTTATTATTGTCTGTTAAATTAGGATCAGCTCCTTGTTTTAGTAAATACAAAAATATGTTGTAATGGTGAAACTCAACAGCTGTAAAAAGAGGAGTTTCACCTTTTCTGTTCTTAACATTTACATCAGCACCTTTTTCAACCAGTGCTGTAACAATTTCTACATTTCCATGTTCAGCTGCTAAGTATAAAGCCGAATTGTTATCATTGTCTGTTAAATGAGGATCACCTCCTTCGTTTAGTAAATATAAAGCTATTTCTGGCCTGTGACACATCAAAGATACATGAAGAGGAGTTTTCTTATCAATGTTAATTGCATTTATTTCAGCACCTTTTTTTATTACTTCTTTCACAACATCTATGTCAATTTCAGAGGCTGTGTGCAATGCTGAATTCTTGTTGTGATCTTTTATATTGATATCAGCACCATTTTCCACTAACAACAAAGCTACTTCCTTTCTGTGTGTCACTGCGTTTACAGCTTCATGAAGTGGACTTTTTCCCTTTCTGTTTACTGCATTGACATCAGCATTTCTCTTTATTAGTGATTTTATCATATCTAAGTCACCACGCAGAACTGAGATGTGGAGGGGCGTGTCTGAAGACAATAATTTTGAATTAATTTCGACATGAGACAACAGTTCGAAATCATTTTCATCTTCAAACATCTGAATCAAGTTCTGATTAACAGCTACCTTCACATTAGGAACAGCTCCTTTATCAAGAAGACACTGAACAACATCTGCACTGTTAAACATCACTGCCACTTTCAGTACTTGACTTTTCTTCCAATTCTCATCTCCATCATTACATCTCTGCTCAATGAGAAAATTCACTGTATCAGTGGCTCCCCATACTGCTGCTGCTAAAAGTACTTTATCTCTGTTCTCATCATTTAAACAATCAGGTTTCAGTTTTACTATTTCTTTCATAACACCTGAATTACTCTGACAAGCAGCAATAATAGCAATGTCTTTAATTTTGTTTATTATATCAATGGTAACCAGTTTTTTAAAAAGATGGCTTACATCAACAACTTCAGAAGTCTTCGAGTTCCAAAAATGCCATTTTCTTAAATCAAGTCTTACTTGGCTATGGAACCTAACCAATAACAGTTTAATGGCTTTTTCCTTGATTTCACTGTTGTGTTTCTCATTATTTATCAATTCAGCTAACAAACATGCAATCTGCATATTACCTGAACTAATAGAAGCAAGTAAAAGATCTGAATAGTCATTCAATTTCATTTCTTTTTCACAGTGTAACAGTTCTCTGAGTATGGGAACACTGTCGGTTTTTGAACAAGCAGCTACACCCAAGGAATCAAATGCTGAAGTAACACCTGATTTTAGCAAAATTCTGACAACATCTTCATCACCAAACAAACAAGAAATATTCAAAAGTTCTTTTTTCAGATATGTTAATTTCATTTTACACAGATATTCAGTGAAAAATCTTGACAATGTTCTTAATCCCTTCACAATACATTCACTTTGAACAGAGGATGAAATTTCAAAATATGTTTCAGTATCCAAGTACTCGTAAATATAATCCTCTGAATAATTGTCAAGAAGACATGAAATATTGCTAAATATTTCATCAAGATTGTCTACATTTACAGATGATATACACAAATGTTCATGATTAGGTAGTTGTTGAAACAGTATTTCAGACAATTTATCATTAAAGTATTTCTCCTCTATGAGAAACTTGACAAACTCTTCATCTTTGAGTGATGGATGTGAAATAATGTCTTCGGCATTGGTTGATGCCAACAAGTCAGTAAATCTCCGAGCAAGAACATCAAAGCTGTTAGATTTCACAGTCATTGTAATGTGACTTTTGTTAGACACTCCAGGTGTCACAACATATTCTAACAACATTGAGACAGGACACATTTCTAGCAACTCTGCTGCTTTCTTTGGAAACTCTGATGAAAAGATGAGAAACAATGAGTCAAACACTGACTGGTGAATAAATGAATATTTATTGTCATAAAACTTCAAATAGGTACCACACATTTCATCAGCTGTTTTCTTTATGTCTGTGAGATCAGTGTTTTTTACACTCCGACAGACTCGCTCTAGCTGTCTTACTAATTTCATTATGGCACTGTCAGAGTCATTTTCAAATGGGTCCAATAAATTAATGCTGAGACTGCCTTGTTGGAACAAAATCAGCAGTAGAACCAGGTACTTTATCCATGAACCAGGTAATTTATCATTTTTCAAATATTCCAGTTGTTGTGTGAGATATTCTACAGGATTCTCAAAAAACGCAACTCCTCTATTCTGTGCATCACTTGAATTAACATAATACACACACACCTGAGGAAATCCTAACTTTGTACATGAACAATAAATGACAGTCCATTTATCATCTTCTTCCATTGTAACATTCTTTTGTTCGAGATATGTGTTTAGAATTTCTAACTTCTCATCATCATTCAGACAACATTCATCGCTTTGCAGGTCAAGGAGATGATTTTCATTGAAGAGATCAAATTCGTTCAGACTGGCTATAATTTCTGTAAATATTTGTTTTCTTAAAGTAATAATACATCTCACACGCTCGTCTTTAACAAGACTCCACACCTCTGGAAATAGCTGCTTCCAACACGACACAAAATCTAATACAAGATTAGTTTTACCAAATATGTCATCAATGAGAACAATACATGGTTTATCTTTAAACACAGGAATGTATTTGAAATCAGAGTGATGAGTCACGATGTAAGGGTCTATTTTTTCTTTTTTCTCTATCTGTTTAATCATGTTCAGAGCTAGAGTTGTCTTTCCTGAACCTGGACATCCTACTACAATCACAACACCATTCTTTTTCAAAAGTGTTAGTCCTCTTTCTTCTGCTCTTGTTTCAACATAGACTCTCCAGTCAACTGTGTTTAACTGTGACCTGGTAGACTCTGTATCAACACATTAAAATAAAATAATATCTATTATTGATATATTTTAAATATATTTTACTATTTAGATATAGATAATATAATTTTAAACTAGTCATCAGATGTGAAATTTTTAAAATAAAGCAGAAGTTTTTTGTTATAATTTACTTCATCAGAATTTAATGACTATACCATATCACAGTTTTAGCTGGTGTAAAAGTAACATAATGATTATCTTCTTATAAATTAAATCTTACAGAAGTAACAAAAACAATAAAAAATAAATAAAAATAAACCTTTCATATGGGACGCTCGTCCATCAGTCTTTGCTGAAATAATATAAAAATAAAACAAGTAAATTTATATTATTGATGATGAGCAAAAGAGTATTATTAAAGTGAAATGTACAGTTACTCTGTACTTCATTCATGGAACAATCAACATATAACATTATTATTATCTTTCTGATTTATTTTAGTAGAATTATTACTACTAGTATTAAAACTACTGCTGTTGTTATTTCTCACTATTGTTACTTAGTTATTGTTATTGTTCATATTATTATTATTATTATTATTATTATTATTATTATATTTTTACTGTTTTTCAGTAGTTGCAAGTGAAAATAATGACATATATTGGCTTGATTAACACATGCTGAATTCTCTTAAAAAGAAAATCTAGATAAGATTGATGGCACTTTTAGTGTGTGTGTGTGTGTGTGTGTGTGTGTGTGTGTTTCGGTGGGACGTCATAAGCACATAAGACAAAAGTGGGCCAACAAAACTGCGCTGGCGTAACATTTGTTATTATTACTGTTATTTTAATTATTATTTTATAAATATTAACAAATCATAAACTTCAAACATTTAGTTCCAAATTATAAGCATTCCTAGGTAGTCCATGACTTCAGTTTCTTCAAATTGTACGACGAGTGTTAGGAGGGCTGCTTTGGATCTCACAGATTTGGGAAATTTTTAAATACTGATTGGCCAGCATTAACATGTGTTATGACATTTTCCTAAGGAACTGTTCTTATCTGACTGATGCAGGATTATATTGTTCAATTTCACAACTTACAAGCATTATTTCTCAGATCCACATGTAGATCATACACTGCACACAGTATGAATAAAATCTGTCATTTGTTAGTATTATTGAATAAAACAATGTTTTAAAAAATGTGTAAAATTCTTTATATTAAATGTAACTTTTTGCGTTTTTATACATATATACTAATGAGTATTTTGATGCATATTCTAATAAACAGGCAGGCAGGCAAAACAAAAGTTTCTGTTTTTGACTTGTCAATTAAATATTTTTAGTCTCATAATAGAACATTTCTAAAGTGAGATATATCTTAGTCACTCAGGCCAATGTTGTTGATGTGATGAATGTCAGTTTAATTGTATCCATGAGCAATCTATCATTCAGCATAGCACAAAATGTTGTACAATCCTCATGTGAACTAAATGGTCGTTCACACAATTTGTGCACTCTTGGTAGTGGGTAGGCATATATGTGTGTATGCATTATGTCTGTGTTTGTTCATACACATATTTGGTCATACTGTTTGATGGTAAAATACTACCAATTAATGTAACATACATTTCTGTTATCGATTAAAAATGTTTTGATTTTTAACTTACTGGTTTTCACAGCTTCATCTCCTGATACACTACTTCTGTTACTTGATAGATTTTCATCTGTTTTCATATTTACATTACATTCTACCACTGCAAAAAGAAAAAGAAGTTATTTAAAGTCAGAGCCTACAAGTGTTATTTCTAAAACTGTCTGTAGCTACATGAAGAGCATACAGTATCAAAAATGTGTGTTTATGTGTGTCTGTGTGTGTGTTTTTGCATATATCACCAGCTATTGCTAAAACATGCATACTGACATAAGATAATGAAAATGACAATTTTAGAAGCAGTTTCTAAAAACAAAGGTGAGAAAAATATCTAACTGCAGAGAATGTCACATATGACAAGTGGGCTTTGTATTCTGGACAACATTAATGGGTTCAAGGAATTTAGTCAGTGTTTAATTTAATGAAAAATAAGTAATTTTGATATGGTAAAATTTAGCTATGTAGTTGCTGGAGGTCAGCACTGCAGTAAAATGACTTCTAAATAATTACTGAGTGAGACTGGTGATGTCAACTTGTCAGTTAATGAATCATGTTTTAATTGTGAAGTTCACTGCTGTTTTATGTTACACCCAGTAAGATCATGTGCACCAAAACAGGATACAATTTCCATCAACTTTACAAATACACATACACACATATATGCATACACACACACATATATATATATGCATACACACACACACATATATATATACGCACATATATTTACATACATATACACATATACATACATATACACATATACATACTTATAAATATATACATACATACATATTCAATACATACACACACATACACAGACACACATACATACATACATTCTTCTCTGTACTTTAATCCTAAAGTTTATGACAGTAAAGTCATTGTCATTGTCATTGTGACACTTGTAAACAAAACTTATTGTGGCACTTGATCATAACACAATCTCATAGAAAGGCAGTCATCAACAATGAAATGTCCAACAATATATACAAAACATACAAAATATGTAACATGTATGTGTGTGTGTGTGTGTGTATATGTGTGTGTGTGTGTGTGTATATATATATATATATGTTAGAACATACAAACCAAACTCATAAGTACACGAAGTACATACACTGTTATTAACTATACAAAAATTAGGATCTTTACTTTTGTGTACCAGAAGATATTTTCCTAAGATTTTTCCTCTCTTTCTTTCTGTTATTTTTATTATTATTATTTTATTATTATTATTATTATTATTATTATTATTATTATTATATAAAGTTTTAATTTCTTATTCTTTATTATCACTGTATATAGTAACAGAATAAAATGAAAAACACTGACTATTACACTAATATTATTGAAATTGACTTAATTAGTCCTTCAGCTATAACAATCAGATGTGCAACAAATAAGAGACAAACACCATTTGTCCATTTTCATCCAAAACAACAATAAAATAAAAAATAAAAAAACTACTTTTCATTTTGGATGCTTGTCCATCGGTAACGATTATAAAAATAAAACAAGTTTATATTACTGATGATGAGTACAAGAAAATGATTAAAGTGACCTGTACAGTTATTCATGGAAGTGTCAACATATAACATTATTATTATCCTGAATCAAGATTCTGATAGGGACCTTACGGAATCAAAAAGTGGTACCAGTGATTCGGAAATTGAAAATGCTGAATCTGAAACAGGTTTAAAAATTCATGAAGAATCTGGAAGTAACACAACTGAATCAGAAATTATAAAAGCTGTTCTAGAAAATAAAGAGGTTTGCATTGGGGAAAGAAATGACAGTGATTTTGAACAGTCAATTTTCACGAGTATGAAATCTACGAAAAGCAGAAAAGAAATTCAAATTTCATTGGAACTCAGTGGTGTGCCATTCAAAGTGGAAGTAGATACAGGTCTTCTGTGTTGATGATTTCTAATAAAGAGTTATCAGGAAAGATTGAAGAAAAACAGTACCATTGAAATCAACATCGATTGTGTTGAAAACATACAGATGAAGTGGTGCCAGTCCTGGGGCAAATTGAGGTGATTGTTAAACATGGAAAGCAGAAAAAACTGTTACCTTTAATTGTGGTGAAAGGAAATGGACCAACTTTGTTTGGACGGAATTGGTTCCAAAACATTCAGTTGGACTGGAACCGTATTAATTATTATGAAAACCTGTGGAAACCCTGAAAATTTGTTCAGTAGATATTAAATTTTTCATATGAGTTGGGAACAGTAAATGACATAAGAGCTCATCTGAAAGTGAAACAGGATGCTACTCCAAAGTTTTTCAAGGCTAGACCAGTACCTTATGCTTTGAAGGAAAAGATAGCTGATGAACTTCACAGACTTGATGCAGAAGGAATAGTAGAAAAGGTGGATTTTCTGAATGGGCTTCTCCTATTGTACCTGTTTTAAAAACTGACAGTACCATTTGCATTTGTGGCGATTACAAGATTACCATAAATCCTGTGTTGGAAGTGCCGAGTACCCTTTGCCCACTGCAGAAGACATTTTCAGCAAACTCAATGGAGGACAAAAGTTCTCCAAACTGGATTTGTCACATGGATACCAGCAAGTGTTGCTTGATGAAGAGTCGAGGAACTATGTCACAATCAGTACTCACCTTGGACTTTATCGCTATACAAGGTTGCCATTTGGAGTTGCTGCAGCGCCTGCTATTTTTCAACAAACTATTCACAAAGTGCTTCAAGGGCTAAAAGGTGTAGGTTTTATTTTTGATGACATCATAGTCACTGGAAAGGATGACACCGAACACTTGAAACATTTGAAAAACACTTTGAAACGCCTAGAAAAATATGGAATTCAACCGAAAAGGTCCAAATGTGCATTGATGAAAGATGAAGTTGAGTACTTTGCATTTATTGTGAACAAAAATGGGATTCAACCTTTGAAAGAAAAGTTGAAGCTATTCTGAAAGTGCCTGAACCTAAGAACAAGAGTGAGTTGCAATCTTGGTTAGGTATTGTGAATTATTATCGCAAGTTTGTACCCAACACGTCAACAGTGGTGGCACTGCTAACAGCGTTGTTAACCAAAAAGACTCGGAGTGGAAATGGAGTGATGATTGTCACCAAGCATTTTTCAAAGTGGGAAAACTGTTAGCATCATCTAAAATTCTTGTCCACTATGACCCGATGAAACCAGTAATGTTGGCAGTAGATGCATCTGCGCATGGTCTTGGAGTGGTAATATCACATGGAAATGAAGGATCAGATAGGCCAATAGCATACGCTTCTAGAACTCTGACATCAGCAGAACGCAAGTATTCCCAGATTGAGAAAGAAGCATTGGCAATAATTTTTGGAATACACAAGTTCCATCAGTACCTGTATGGTAGAAGATTTACTTTGTTCACAGATCATAAACCACTGACAATGATTTTGGACATAAAAAGAATATTCCTGTTCTGACAGCCTGTCGACTACAGCGTTGGGCTATTCAGTTAGCTGGATATCAGTTTGACATTAAGAACAGAAAAACTACCAAAAATGGAAATGCTGATGCGTTGTCCCGACTACTACTTCTGCAAACTGAAGAAATTTCTGAAAATGTGTTTTGGCATGAAGACAAGCAAGCAATGAGAAATCAAGTCAATGGATTACCTATCACTGCAAGAAATATTGCGAAAAGCAACTTAGTTGACAAAGTGTTATCTCGGGTTGTACATTATAACATGTATGGATGGCCAGAAGAGTCTTCTATTTCACCTGAGCTGTTACCTTATTTCAGAGTGAAAGATGAATTAACCGTGGAGGAACACTGTCTTCTCAGAGGAATGCGAGTGATTATTCCCGATAAATATCGAACAGATATTCTGTATTATCTTCATGAAAATCAAATAGGAATTGTGCGTATGAAAATCTTTGGCTAGATTGGATTTGACCCACCAAACCATGGCAAACAATACATGTTGATTTTGCTGGACCATTCATGAAAGAAATGTTCATGATTGTGATGGATGCACATTCTAAATGGATCAAAGTTTTCGAATGTCCAGTACCAGAGCAACGCATACAGTAGAGACATTGAGAAATCTCTTCAAAGTTATGGAACGCCAGAGCAGTTGATTTCTGATAATGGACCTCAGTTTGTTGCAGAGGAATTTGAAACATTTCTTAAGAAAAATGAAGTGAAACACATCAAATCAGCTCCATACCATCCAAGTTCAAATGGCGAGGCAGAAAGAGCTGTTCGTACTTTCAAAACTGCAATGAAAACAGTTGAATCACGAACCATGAACCAGAAGATTTCATCATTCTTGTTTGCGTATCGGAACAAAATGTAGTCCATCAGAATTGTTTCTTGGCAGACGTGTTCGAACGAGATTGGATATCTTGCGTCCAAGTTCGGAGAACTCTGTTAAAAAGAGAACTATTCCAAAAGCAAATAAAACACGGGTGTTCAGTGTTGGAGATTCAGTACAAGTGAAGAACTACAGAAGATCTGACAAATGGTTGAGTGGAAAAGTATTGTGTCAGCTAGGGCCTGTTACCCACAGAGTGAAAGTTGGAGATTTTGTGTGTAAAAGACATGTGGATCAACTTCGTAAATGTGCGTATTCTGAGGATAATAGTATCACTTTCCCAGAACTGTCTGCAGTTGGTACTCAGTCTGAAATGGAATTTGTTGAACCAATGGACATACTTGATAAACTGTAATTGAAATATTATGGTGTCCAATGAAAAAAAAAAAAAAAAAATTTTTATTTGTTTTAAGTTCAAAGTTCAGTTGTTTAATTATTACTAATTAGTAAAGCACACAAATTTATTTTAGAATTTTAGATATAAGATAATTTGTGGGTAAATTGAAAATTTTGAGGGGAGGAAGTGTTGTATCTAAATGGTGTTAGGGTTAACATTGTTACAGTTTACAATGTTTAGGGGAACCGGAATAAGACAGTATTATATGACGTCACCGGGAGCGTGCGTTAGTTCTTGTTCGTAGCCATTTTAGAAACAAATAAATTGTTTGGAAACTGAAATGAACTTTATGTTTTAATGTTAAAACATAACAGTTACGTGACTGACATGCAGATATTTCATGCTTAATCTAGTCTATGTACTTCTAAGTGCAGTTCGTTCTAGGTCACGTGTTTATTTCTATATACCAATTAGAAAACACACACACACACACACACACACACACACTCCAAATTGGGAAGTGGAAAGAGGAAGAAATAAGACAAAATAACTCGAGAATAATAATAATAATAATAATAATAATAATCATAATAATAATTATAATGATAATATAATTTTTTCTTTCCATAATAAGAGTCAAACCTGTTATATAATTTAAAATAAAAAAATTACACTGTGTACAAAAAACAACACACACCCTCAAACACTAAAAGAATGGTAATTAGAAGCGAGATGACATGAATTGTTTATATTTCCTTTTACTATTGACAATTTCAGTTAATAAACAAAAATTGTGTTAATATGCTAATCAGGGCTAATGATTTTCTCCATGGTGCTTCGGCTACATCTGTGATAGTTTTAATGTATGTTGATGAGTAAATGTTAGCGAGTATTAGAAAAATCCTAGATGTGGTGTGTAAGTCGCGGCATAAATTCATAATCAAAAAGAAAACAAAAGAAAAAACGCTT
This sequence comes from Chrysomallon squamiferum, assembly GCA_012295275.1. Classification (NCBI taxonomy): domain Eukaryota; kingdom Metazoa; phylum Mollusca; class Gastropoda; order Neomphalida; family Peltospiridae; genus Chrysomallon; species Chrysomallon squamiferum. The sequence continues at coordinate 1,064,475 of CM022678.1, forward strand.
TCTTTGTAATAAACTATAAAGCACACAAGCCACTCAAACAACTGAAAAATGATAATTAGAAGGGACATAACAGAAATCTTTCCACAATGGCATCATTTGTATTTGCTTTTGCAACCGATAATTTCAATTAATAAACAGGAACTTTCTTAATTTCCTCATCAAGAATAGCAAATTTATTATTCACTACTACTACTACTACTACTACTACTACTATTATGATTATTATTATTATTATTATTCACTTCTTCGGAACACAAGTCTGACTTTTACGATATAAGTTTTAGCAATGTTAATGATATATACAGATAACAAACTATTTTTAAAAAAAAATCAGTAAATAAATAAATCATCACACTTGTACATCAACACAAAAAAATCAATTAAACCATTTATTATTATAACTGGCAAAATTTCATTTTCTATAATAAAATAATGAACATTTGCAAAACAATAAAGTTAGTTTTTCCCTAATTCGTATCTACATTACAGTATATGATAATTATAGACACATATAATACGATGTTACACAAAAATGAAAAAAGAAGAATCACATTCGCAATTCAACACTAAAACGTTCCATTAAATCGATTTATAATAAAATAATAAAGACTTGTAAAACAGTAGTCTGTTCTTTGCTAATTCATTTCTACATGACAAAACTCATGTTAAATATTTCAAGTACATGTCTAGATCACGTGACAATGATCTGATCTTAAACTAACGTGACATTGACTAGTGAGCTTGTTTATTTTAAAATCTAACGACAAAGAAAGCTGAGTATTAATAATAAACTTTTCATTCTTAAACACTTACCAAGTCAGTAGATATTGTACTATTTATTTTTGATTTAATTTCTTAATTCATCGCATTATTGTAATTTAATAAATAATTTCATTTAATGAAAACAAGAAATTTAACAATAAGCTAACTTGAATATTTCGTTACCACTTGTCAAAAAATTATTTTAACAAAAAGATACTCTATGTTAAACAGTTAAAACAAATAATAATAATAACAATAATAATTATAATTATAAAAAAAAACCCAGATAAAACAAAAAGATAAATATCATGAACAAAATCAACTAATGAATATAACTGTAATAAGGAGTATCCACTGTAGCCATTTTAAATTTCAGCTCAGTTTTAGATTATAATTGAATCAAATCAGAATATAGAAATTAACCTGTTACTTTATTAACGCTGAAGATATTTTTGACCAATGATTTCTCATAATTATTCTACCTTTTTTGCAATTCCCGAATTTAGTGAAATAGACCTGTATCAGTATTTGAGGAAACTGATTTATTTCAATTTTCTCTTAATAAAGAAAGAGTTATTCCGTAGACATGTTATTCCTCCATCGCCTATTTCATAAGACAACTGAACAAAGTGTACTTCGTCAACAGCGGTTTTACTTAGACACCGCTTCCGTTATTGGAGGATTTTTTCTTTCGTCTTTTTATTATTATTATTATTATTATTATTATTATTATTATTATTATTATTATTATTATTATTAAATGAAGAAAAAAGGAAAAGAAATAAAAAAATAAAATAAAAAATTAAATTAAATTTTAAACAAAATGGTGGCACGTAATTTAAGATTATATTGACACTTTCGGAGAAGCGCCTGTCCGGAAAATGCAAATATCCTGAAAATCGTGAATGCAAACATGAAACCTAAAATTAACGGAAATACAAAATTTCATTACAGATAGCAGCTACATAATACAGTAACAAAGTAATGTAGTAGCAATGTACAGACATAATAACAATGTAAACAAATGTCATACACTACATGAAAAGAAAATTGTAGAATAGGTTGGGTGAAGTTTGCAAGGTAAGGATAGTGATGGGTACAGTTTTAACTTGATGGAAAGTGCGAGGAGACAACGTTACTGTCATCGTGGGTTACGGAAATAATGGCACTCGGAAGAAATGGCACTGTGCAGATTTGGAAAAAATGGCACCTGAAAAATACTTTTTATTGCTTATTGGCGTTTAGTTATTGGTAGTAGTTAAAGTCATCTTTATAGTGCATGAATAATATTTGAGAAAATTATTTAATGTGAGATGTTCATAATTAAACGTCAGTCAAAACAAATGTAAACCAAAGCTAACCCCTCTCTCTATATATAAATATATATCGAAAACAAAAATAAAATAAACATTTTAAATTTGCTTCTTTTTCACATTCATAAGAATCTTTCGAAAGTAATTAAACAAACTACCTCGCATCTACAAAATTCACATTCTATTATTATTTGATGATAATAAAAATACATAAATAAATGAAGAAAGAACAACAACAATAACATTCAATAACAAAATAGCTCTTGAAAGCAAAGAAATATCACGAAAACCAAAAGAAACAATATATTTATACAAAATAATCATTCAGTGTAATTTAAAGACCAATACATTCCACAAAATAATTTTAATAAAAAATTAGAGTTTCACCTCGACTGTTTTTAATATTTACATCAACATCTTTTTTAATCAGTGCAGTCACAATTTCTGGCTGCTATGTGTAACAGAACTGTTGTCATTGTCTGTTAAATCAGGATCAGCTCCTTGTTTTAGTAAATATAATGGTATTTCTGGTATAATATAGAATACGGCTACAAAAATAGTTTTACCTTCACTGTTAACTACGATTATTTCAACCACCCCGCTTTTTGTTACTTTTTTCATCATATTTGTTAATTTGTGATGTCATGTGCAATGTTGAATTGTTTTGTTTAACAGTTATATCAGTATCAGCTCCATTTTCCAGTAACAACAAAGCTACTGCCTTTCTGTGTGTCACTGCTTTTACAGCTTCCTGAAGTGGAGTTTTTCTCTCAATGTTTACTGCATTAACATCAGCATTTTTCTCTATCAGTGATTTTATCATATCTAAGTCACCACGCATTGGATGTAATAGCAGTGTTTCAAACACAGAACAAATTCGTAGTCTATCTGAACAGTATTACTGAATAGAGCAATGTATGTTTTAACAAATGTGTTTAATACTGTTAACTAATTACACATAGATACACTGACTGATGACCTCAACATTATTTTACAACATTCAAACAAATAAAAGCCAATATAAGAATAATAATAACTGTCATGAGGAAACAATAATTAGTGTGTGTTTTTTATTTAGTTATTTATTTATTTTTTATTTTTGCTGCTTTCAGCTGTCAGACAGTACTTAAACCTCTTTAAATTGTATATTTATTATCAATGTAAATAAAAAAGTGTTAGTTTAGAAATAGTAAAATAGTTAACATTATATTGATGTATAGGGTATTGATAAAGATATAAACAAATTTTCATACTCCCTGACGAAGAATCATATATCGTGTTAAAAAAAAATTCTAAAACAACTCTCGTTAAATCTCTAACGGTTGACCTGCAAAAATGTAATCATTATCACAAAGCATATAGAGTATGTTTTCTGAACTGCACTATTAAATTACATAAACCTAGTAATTATCAAAACAGTTTTAATAAGTTATATTCTTAGTCAACCCTAATATCAACCTATTCTATATAAACAATGTAAATGTACATATCATAAGAATAATTTTACTAAATTAAGTAGAACAAACAATGAGAAATTGTTTCAACAATTTATATTTACATATTTATTAACACTAATACTAAATTAAGTTAAATAAACAATGAAAATGTATAGAATAGTTTCATAAAGATATATTCTTAGTTTTGTCAATACTAACACTAAATTGTAATATTAACAATGCTAATGATAGATAACATCAGAATAGTTTCAGTAAGCATATTTTTAGTTTTCTCAACACCACCACTAAATTGTAATCTATAAATAAGGAAAATATACAGAATAGTTTCAGTAAGACATATTCTTGATTTTCTCAATACTAACACTAAATTATAATATAAACAATACAAATGTATAGATAATATCAAAATAGTTTCAGTAAGCATATTTTTAGTTTTCTCAACACTACCACTAAATTGTAATATATAAATAAGAAAAATATACAGAATAGTTTCAGTATGTTATAACACTCAGTTTTCTCAATATCTATACTAAATTGTTATACAAAAACTATCAATGAAAACTTACCAATATGCACCCATGTTTGTTTTTTCCAAACTGCAGAATGTTCGTGCATCAGATATGAATATTTACCTCCACTGTATTCAACAGCTGAGTCATTCACAGTAAATTTGACAAGAAGGAGAACGTCAGAAGAACAAATATGGCAGACAAAAGGAATGATACAGAAGTGATGTCCACAAAATTTATTCACTCACTGTCATTGCCCACCTCTAAAACAACACTTTAACAATTCTGTCTTGGCCAGGTATAAGTCCCAGTTTCGTCTCCGACGTTGTTGGCAGCTTTATAAAGATCTGTAAATATTAAAGTATTCAACCATTAAAACCTTTACATGATGTTATTTTTTTACAAATAATTTCTTTATGTAATTAAAAGATGATTTGTTGAACATTAAATATCCATATCTATCTATCTATCTATCTATCTATCTATCTATCTATCTATCTATCTATCTATCTATTCTCCTTCTTCTTCTTCCACTCAATAACCTTTGATGTCAAAGCGTTGTTTGGTCCAGCTCTGTAGTAAACAAGTTGTTAGTTAATTCTGAACAAATTACATAAAGACAATGTTTTTAATTCTCACTACGCCGTTAACATGGCTGAATCAGTTTCCGTTTCGTTTGGTCTCGTCTCATATGCAATCTTTTCAATTAACAAAAAGACTTTACAATTAACGGAAAGACTGTTCACATACATTTCCTTATTTAATGGATAGTCGTCGAAGTCGTTATGGCCCGCGAAATCAACAACTTGTGTAAATGATCTTAAAATTGTGTCTACTTAGCGGGACAAGCTGAAATGTACCAGTAAGGATCTGTCGATGTCCCGGGACTCATTAATTGACGTTTTACCTGGTTGACCGTGTGCGCAGTCAAAAAGTAACAACGAGACGATACTGTACAGCAAATTAAGTTACATATTTATCAAGATTCCTTTAATCTTTTTTTTTTTTTTTTTTTTTTTTTTTGGATGACACAAGATTGTTTATGTTAAAAGTAGATGGTCTTGTATACAAATATTTCTTTAAATATCATTATAAAATAAACATTTTGATGAAAATGGAATTCATCTTCAATGCCTCTAATGTCACACACACGCATACACACACACACACATGCACACGTACACACACACTCACTCTCAAACCAACAACAACCCCCCACACACACACCAATGGGTCCACTAAGAAGGTTCGATCCTATGTGTCAAGTTACCCACCATAAAGGCTCTACCGATTCATGTCGCTGGTTACGTTAATGGTATTACAGTACTAGTAAATAAATAAATAAATAAATAAATAAATGTTCCATCTGATAATACAACATCAGTATCACACAACAACTCCAAGTTCTTGTCAGTTGTGAAGATCAGTATTGTCTCCTCCTTCAACTCTGTGTAGAAAAGGATATCCTCCCTTGGTGCGGGTCCTCTCTCCTTCTAAATTGATATCCTGTCTTGTCTGGAGTAGTCGGGATAGGGTGCTATGTCATTGTGAGTATAGTATCGTCTTAATGGCACTAAAATGTGGAATCTCGGCTGACAAACCGTTAGGAACAAAGTGGTGTTTTTTCCTGAGATTGGAAATTTGATCGGAGTAAATCTTAGGAACTGGCGTTGTTTCCATTTTAGCTCGGTCCATGACTTTCGCCTTAAACACATCACCACGCTTAACAAATTACAGCGATGCATGGTTGTGCTGTATATGGTCTGCCATCTGGAGTATGTTGTCCACAGTCACAACGTAGTCTCTGCATTTCCTCTCCACACTTTCTATTCACTCGAAATTTGTGTTGGTTGTAATACAAATGTCGTCCGCCAATTAATGTGTCGATAAAAGTCACTCTAACTTGTGCACCTAGCATAATGTTAAACGTGAAATAGTTTTTCATTTTGATATGAAACTTTATATAGATTAAACCCTAAAAGAACCAGTGTACAAGTGCCTGCTCAGTATAAGAGAAAGATAAATTTACAACCCAAAACAGTAAATTGGTAGAGCATAATACGAGCAAATAAACAATAAACAAAAACACACAGGTACATACTCAGTTAGTGATAGCCTATTTACAAATTCTATCCAGGAGAGTAATCACATAATATTCTACTTCAGGGTTCTCATCTCGTTGTTAACAAAAGAGGTGCCTCGTAACTGCAGCTCAGAATTTACAAACAATTAGATATGTCTACATCCTGGGACTTTTATTATTCTACGTCCCGGTCCTAAACAAAATAGATTTGTCGACTTCCCGGGCCGACACCGTCGAAGTCTAGCGAGAAATCGTATTTTCATTATTTTGCTGGAGACTGACGTAGCATCATTCGCTCGCTCGTCAATCAACGGTAAATGTTCTGGGATCTGTGAACCTTTACTCTAAAAATATAGTGAAGACATAAAATGATTCCTGAACTCTGACTTCAGATAAACCAACATGGAATTTCTTTCAGTAGTTTTTCTTCAACTTTCACTTTATAGAATAAAAGATCATAAATCTTTAAACAACTCGGTCTTTTGTTTGCATACATCATCATCATCATTATATTACTTTCAGTTAACTCTTTAGAGGATTCGAGTTCACACCGCCTGAAGTCCGAATTTGCTATGTTATGTCATGGCTTAGAACATGACCTTACTAATATATATCTCTGTGTGTGTGTGTGTGTGTGTGTGCGGTTATACACAGATATAGATATTACTAAAGTCATGTTCTTTAGCCATGATATAACAATAGTAAATTTAAATATATACAGCATGTTCTACATTCAGCAAGCCAAGGCAGACATTCTTTGTTAACTTGTTTCATTTCCTGTCACAGCTCACATTACATTTAATATACATTATATGACGTCACCGGGAGTGTGCGTTAGTTCTTGTTCGTAGACATTTTTGAAACAAATAAATATTTGGAAACTGAAATGAACTTTATGTTTTAATGATAAAACATAACAGCTGGCGACGAGGATGGGATAACACTTGTTCAACTGTTTCCTGAAATTAACTGTTTATGAAATATGGCTACCTACGGTAAAGTTGAAGAGTTTGATCTAGAAAGTTCCGATTGGGATGAATACATCGAACGTTTGGAACAGTATCAGTTGCCGAATGAATGTAAGTGAATTTTTGGCTGAATTAAGAAAACTGGCAGAACATTGTGAATTTGGTGCATTTTTGACTGAAGCATTAAGAGACATTTTGGTCTGTGGTCTGTCTGAAAAGTCAGTACAGAAAAAAATTCTCTCTGAACATGACTTATCACTGAGGAAAGCCTTGCAAATAGCTGTTAGTATGGAAATGGCAGCTAGATAAACTGACAAGGTGAAAATAGGAATTAAGTCAGAAACAGAAAAGTTCCACAAAGTTTCTGTCATTGAATGCTTCCAGTGAAACTAATCATCATCCTGATGCATGTTTTTACAAAAAGGCAAACTGTTATAACTGTAATGAAACAGGACATTTTAGTAGAAAATGTCGAAATCAAAAGAAAAAAATAGAAAGACAGGAAAGCAAACAGATGGAAAAAGGAAAAAAAACAAATTTCCAAAGTTGAAAAAGAAAAATTCTAAACTTCATGTTCTGAATCAAGATTCTGATAGGGACCTTACGGAATCACAAAGTGGTACCAGTGATTCGGAAATTGAAAATGCTGAATCTGAAACAGGTTTAAAAATTCATGAAGAATCTGGAAGTAACACAACTGAATCAGAAATTATAAAAGCTGTTCTAGAAAATAAAGAGGTTGCATTGGAAAGAAATGACAGTGATTTTGAACAGTCAATTTTCACAGTGAAATCTACGAAAGCGAAAGAAATTCAAATTTCATTGGAACTCAGTGGTGTGCCATTCAAAGTGGAAGTAGATACAGGTCTTCTGTGTTGATGATTTCTAATAAGAGTTATCAGGAAAGATTGAAGAAAACAGTACCATTGAAATCAACATCGATTGTGTTGAAAACATACAGATGAAGTGGTGCCAGTCCTGGGGCAAATTGAGGTGATTGTTAAACATGGAAAGCAGAAAAAACTGTTACCTTTAATTGTGGTGAAAGGAAATGGACCAACTTTGTTTGGACGGAATTGGTTCCAAAACATTCAGTTGGACTGGAACCGTATTAAGATTATGAAAGCCTGTGGAAACCCTGAAAATTTGTTCAGTAGATATTAAATTTTTTCATATGAGTTGGGAACAGTAAATGACATAAGAGCTCATCTGAAAGTGAAACAGGATGCTACTCCAAAGTTTTTCAAGGCTAGACCAGTACCTTATGCTTTGAAGGAAAAGATAGCTGATGAACTTCACAGACTTGATGCAGAAGGAATAGTAGAAAAGGTGGATTTTTCTGAATGGGCTTCTCCTATTGTACCTGTTTTAAAAACTGACAGTACCATTTGCATTTGTGGTGATTACAAGATTACCATAAATCCTGTGTTGGAAGTGCCCGAGTACCCTTTGCCCACTGCAGAAGACATTTTCAGCAAACTCAATGGAGGACAAAAGTTCTCCAAACTGGATTTGTCACATGGATACCAGCAAGTGTTGCTTGATGAAGAGTCGAGGAACTATGTCACAATCAGTACTCACCTTGGACTTTATCGCTATACAAGGTTGCCATTTGGAGTTGCTGCAGCGCCTGCTATTTTTCAACAAACTATTCACAAAGTGCTTCAAGGGCTAAAAGGTGTAGGTTTTATTTTTGATGACATCATAGTCACTGGAAAGGATGACACCGAACACTTGAAACATTTGAAAAACACTTTGAAACGCCTAGAAAAATATGGAATTCAACCGAAAAGGTCCAAATGTGCATTGATGAAAGATGAAGTTGAGTACTTTGCATTTATTGTGAACAAAAATGGGATTCAACCTTTGAAAGAAAAGTTGAAGCTATTCTGAAAGTGCCTGAACATAAGAACAAGAGTGAGTTGCAATCTTGGTTAGGTATTGTGAATTATTATCGCAAGTTTGTACCCAACACGTCAACAGTGGTGGCACTGCTAACAGCGTTGTTAACCAAAGACTCGGAGTGGAAATGGAGTGATGATTGTCACCAAGCATTTTTCAAAGTGGGAAAACTGTTAGCATCATCTAAAATTCTTGTCCACTATGACCCGATGAAACCAGTAATGTTGGCAGTAGATGCATCTGCGCATGGTCTTGGAGTGGTAATATCACATGGAAATGAAGGATCAGATAGGCCAATAGCATACGCTTCTAGAACTCTGACATCAGCAGAACGCAAGTATTCCCAGATTGAGAAAGAAGCATTGGCAATAATTTTTGGAATACACAAGTTCCATCAGTACCTGTATGGTAGAAGATTTACTTTGTTCACAGATCATAAACCACTGACAATGATTTTTGGACATAAAAAGAATATTCCTGTTCTGACAGCCTGTCGACTACAGCGTTGGGCTATTCAGTTAGCTGGATATCAGTTTGACATTAAGAACAGAAAAACTACCAAAAATGGAAATGCTGATGCGTTGTCCCGACTACTACTTCTGCAAACTGAAGAAATTTCTGAAAATGTGTTTTGGCATGAAGACAAGCAAGCAATGAGAAATCAAGTCAATGGATTACCTATCACTGCAAGAAATATTGCGAAAGCAACTTAAGTTGACAAAGTGTTATCTCGGGTTGTACATTATAACATGTATGGATGGCCAGAAGAGTCTTCTATTTCACCTGAGCTGTTACCTTATTTCAGAGTGAAAGATGAATTAACCGTGGAGGAACACTGTCTTCTCAGAGGAATGCGAGTGATTATTCCCGATAAATATCGAACAGATATTCTGTATTATCTTCATGAAAATCAAATAGGAATTGTGCGTATGAAATCTTTGGCTAGATTGGATTTGACCCACCAAACCATGGCAAACAATACATGTTGATTTTGCTGGACCATTCATGAAAGAAATGTTCATGATTGTGATGGATGCACATTCTAAATGGATCAAAGTTTTTCGAATGTCCAGTACCAGAGCAACGCATACAGTAGAGACATTGAGAAATCTCTTCGCAAGTTATGGAACGCCAGAGCAGTTGATTTCTGATAATGGACCTCAGTTTGTTGCAGAGGAATTTGAAACATTTCTTAAGAAAAATGAAGTGAAACACATCAAATCAGCTCCATACCATCCAAGTTCAAATGGCGAGGCAGAAAGAGCTGTTCGTACTTTCAAAACTGCAATGAAAACAGTTGAGTCACGAACCATGAACCAGAAGATTTCATCATTCTTGTTTGCGTATCGGAACAAAATGTAGTCCATCAGAATTGTTTCTTGGCAGACGTGTTCGAACGAGATTGGATATCTTGCGTCCAAGTTCGGAGAACTCTGTTAAAAAGAGAACTATTCCAAAAGCAAATAAAACACGGGTGTTCAGTGTTGGAGATTCAGTACAAGTGAAGAACTACAGAAGATCTGACAAATGGTTGAGTGGAAAAGTATTGTGTCAGCTAGGGCCTGTTACCCACAGAGTGAAAGTTGGAGATTTTGTGTGTAAAAGACATGTGGATCAACTTCGTAAATGTGCGTATTCTGAGGATAATAGTATCACTTTCCCAGAACTGTCTGCAGTTGGTACTCAGTCTGAAATGGAATTTGTTGAACCAATGGACATACTTGATAAACTGTAATTGAAATATTATGGTGTCCAATGAAAAAAAAAAAAAAAAAAAAAAATTTGTTTTAAGTTCAAAGTTCAGTTGTTTAATTATTACTAATTAGTAAAGCACACAAATTTATTTTAGAATTTTAGATATAAGATAATTTGTGGGTAAATTGAAAATTTTGAGGGGAGGAAGTGTTGTATCTAAATGGTGTTAGGGTTAACATTGTTACAGTTTACAATGTTTAGGGGAACCGGAATAAGACAGTATTATATGACGTCACCGGGAGCGTGCGTTAGTTCTTGTTCGTAGCCATTTTAGAAACAAATAAATTGTTTGGAAACTGAAATGAACTTTATGTTTTAATGTTAAAACATAACAGTTACGTGACTGACATGCAGATATTTCATGCTTAATCTAGTCTATGTACTTCTAAGTGCAGTTCGTTCTAGGTCACGTGTTTATTTCTATATACCAATTAGAAAACACACACACACACACACACACACACACACTCCAAATTGGGAAGTGGAAAGAGGAAGAAATAAGACAAAATAACTCGAGAATAATAATAATAATAATAATAATAATAATCATAATAATAATTATAATGATAATATAATTTTTTCTTTCCATAATAAGAGTCAAACCTGTTATATAATTTAAAATAAAAAAATTACACTGTGTACAAAAAACAACACACACCCTCAAACACTAAAAGAATGGTAATTAGAAGCGAGATGACATGAATTGTTTATATTTCCTTTTACTATTGACAATTTCAGTTAATAAACAAAAATTGTGTTAATATGCTAATCAGGGCTAATGATTTTCTCCATGGTGCTTTGGCTACATCTGTGATAGTTTTAATGTATGTTGTTGAGTAAATGTTAGCGAGTATTAGAAAACATCCTAGATGTGGTGTGTAAGTCGCAGCTGAAATTCATAATCAAAAAGAAAACAAAAGAAAAAACGCTTTCTTTGTAATAAACTATAAAGCACACAAGCCACTCAAACAACTGAAAAATGATAATTAGAAGGGACATAACAGAAATCTTTCCACAATGGCATCATTTGTATTTGCTTTTGCAACCGATAATTTCAATTAATAAACAGGAACTTTCTTAATTTCCTCATCAAGAATAGCAAATTTATTATTCACTACTACTACTACTACTACTACTACTACTATTATGATTATTATTATTATTATTATTCACTTCTTCGGAACACAAGTCTGACTTTTACGATATAAGTTTTAGCAATGTTAATGATATATACAGATAACAAACTATTTTTAAAAAAATCAGTAAATAAATAAATCATCACACTTGTACATCAACACAAAAAAAATCAATTAAACCATTTATTATTATAACTGGCAAAATTTCATTTTCTATAATAAAATAATGAACATTTGCAAAACAATAAAGTTAGTTTTTCCCTAATTCGTATCTACATTACAGTATATGATAATTATAGACACATATAATACGATGTTACACAAAAAAATGAAAAGAAGAATCACATTCGCAATTCAACACTAAAACGTTCCATTAAATCGATTTATAATAAAATAATAAAGACTTGTAAAACAGTAGTCTGTTCTTTGCTAATTCATTTCTACATGACAAAACTCATGTTAAATATTTCAAGTACATGTCTAGATCACGTGACAATGATCTGATCTTAAACTAACGTGACATTGACTAGTGAGCTTGTTTATTTTAAAATCTAACGACAAAGAAAGCTGAGTATTAATAATAAACTTTTCATTCTTAAACACTTACCAAGTCAGTAGATATTGTACTATTTATTTTTGATTTAATTTCTTAATTCATCGCATTATTGTAATTTAATAAATAATTTCATTTAATGAAAACAAGAAATTTAACAATAAGTTAACTTGAATATTTCGTTACCGCTTGTCAAAAAATTATTTTAACAAAAAGATACTCTATGTTAAACAGTTAAAACAAATAATAATAATAACAATAATAATTATAATTATAAAAAAAAACCCAGATAAAACAAAAAGATAAATATCATGAACAAAATCAACTAATGAATATAACTGTAATAAGGAGTATCCACTGTAGCCATTTTAAATTTCAGCTCAGTTTTAGATTATAATTGAATCAAATCAGAATATAGAAATTAACCTGTTACTTTATTAACGCTGAAGATATTTTTGACCAATGATTTCTCATAATTATTCTACCTTTTTTGCAATTCCCGAATTTAGTGAAATAGACCTGTATCAGTATTTGAGGAAACTGATTTATTTCAATTTTCTCTTAATAAAGAAAGAGTTATTCCGTAGACATGTTATTCCTCCATCGCCTATTTCATAAGACAACTGAACAAAGTGTACTTCGTCAACAGCGGTTTTACTTAAACACCGCTTCCATTATTGGAGGATTTTTTCTTTCGTCTTTTTATTATTATTATTATTATTATTATTATTATTATTATTATTATTATTATTATTATTATTATTATTATTAAATGAAGAAAAAAGGAAAAGAAATACAAAAATAAAATAAAAAATTAAATTAAATTTTAAACAAAATGGTGGCACGTAATTTAAGATTATATTGACACTTTCGGAGAAGCGCCTGTCCGGAAAATGCAAATATCCTGAAAATCGTGAATGCAAACATGAAACCTAAAATTAACGGAAATACAAAATTTCATTACAGATAGCAGCTACATAATACAGTAACAAAGTAATGTAGTAGCAATGTACAGACATAATAACAATGTAAACAAATGTCATACACTACATGAAAAGAAAATTGTAGAATAGGCTGGGTGAAGTTTGCAAGGTAAGGATAGTGATGGGTACAGTTTTAACTTGATGGAAAGTGCGAGGAGACAACGTTACTGTCATCGTGGGTTACGGAAATAATGGCACTCGGAAGAAATGGCACTGTGCAGATTTGGAAAAATGGCACCTGAAAAATACTTTTTTATTGCTTATTGGCGTTTAGTTATTGGTAGTAGTTAAAGTCATCTTTATAGTGCATGAATAATATTTGAGAAAATTATTTAATGTGAGATGTTCATAATTAAACGTCAGTCAAAACAAATGTAAACCAAAGCTAACCCCTCTCTCTATATATAAATATATATCGAAAACAAAAATAAAATAAACATTTTAAATTTGCTTCTTTTTCACATTCATAAGAATCTTTCGAAAGTAATTAAACAAACTACCTCGCATCTACAAAATTCACATTCTATTATTATTTGATGATAATAAAAATACATAAATAAATGAAGAAAGAACAACAACAATAACATTCAATAACAAAATAGCTCTTGAAAGCAAAGAAATATCACGAAAACCAAAAGAAACAATATATTTATACAAAATAATCATTCAGTGTAATTTAAAGACCAATACATTCCACAAAATAATTTTAATAAAAAATTAGAGTTTCACCTCGACTGTTTTTAATATTTACATCAACATCTTTTTTAATCAGTGCAGTCACAATTTCTGGCTGCTACATGTGTAACAGAACTGTTGTCATTGTCTGTTAAATCAGGATCAGCTCCTTGTTTTAGTAAATATAATGGTATTTCTGGTATAATATAGAATACGGCTACAAAAATAGTTTTACCTTCACTGTTAACTACGATTATTTCAACCACCCCGCTTTTTGTTACTTTTTTCATCATATTTGTTAATTTGTGATGTCATGTGCAATGTTGAATTGTTTTGTTTAACAGTTATATCAGTATCAGCTCCATTTTCCAGTAACAACAAAGCTACTGCCTTTCTGTGTGTCACTGCTTTTACAGCTTCCTGAAGTGGAGTTTTTCTCTCAATGTTTACTGCATTAACATCAGCATTTTTCTCTATCAGTGATTTTATCATATCTAAGTCACCACGCAGAACTGCAATGTGGAGTAGTGAGTCTAAAGGCAACAATTTCAAACTAGGTTTACATAGAAGAAACAGTTTCAATCTAGTGTGTTCATCGGATCACAGTTTTAATCTAATTTCCTCTTCAAACACTTGAATCAATTTCTGGTTAACATCTACATTCACATTAGGATCAGCTCCTTTATCAAGAAGACACTGAACAACATCTACACTGTTAAACATCACTGCTACTTTTCTTCCAGTTGTTTTCATCTATATCATTACGTCTCTGGTCAATGAGAAAATTCTATGTGTCAGCAGATCCCCATATTGCTGCTGCTAAAAGTACTTGCTCTCCTTAGATAAATCTATTCATGACTATTTGGTCTATCTGTTTATAGATAGATAGATAGATAGATAAAAAGATTGTATTTTTCAAACTAGCAATATGTATATTGTAAATGGAAGAGTTGGTAATGATAAAAATAATTGTAAAACTACTTGTAAGAGATTGTTCTAACATGAACAATTTAATACAACGGTGAACAATATCAATAATTTATTCGTGAACACCGCAGCAAACACATTTGGATGTACTTAAAAAAAACACAGAAGAAAATACACAGAAGCCAGAACATTTAACAATAGGAAAACACAAGAAAACAATGGAAAACAAAAAACGACTTATAAAGACTAGTAAACAGTACAAGAATGTAATATTAAAACATTTAAGAAGACATAATTTGAAGATAGAACAGAAACTTACAGATCTTACAAATACGCCACGCGAACATTTCAGGAACGTAATCTACCTCCTTTAGAAACACTATATCAATACTTTACTGACGTAAACATCAGTGATGACAGCCTCCACAACATAAATTTACCACAGGCCTAGAAAGTAATAGTTTATTAGAATGTAAAATACTTACAGTTGTTACAATTATCAAGAACAACAAACCTTTTGATTTAGACAATATAATTAATGAATATATTAAGCAAACTGTTCCCTGTATGATACATGATTATTTGAAACTTTTATATTTTGTGTTTTAGAATTGATGATCAAAATAATCCAGAAAACAATAGATCTATTACTTTACTTAGTTGCCTCGGTAGACTCTTTACCGCTGAGATAAATAACTATGCTGTATCTTGAAACAAATGATATAATCTGGAATTCAAGCAGGTTTTAGGAAGGATTATTGTACACATGACAACATGTTTACACTATACGGTATAATCGAACTGATGAAAGGACGGAAGAAAAACTGTTTGTCATGCTTGTTTTGTTTTATATATATATATATATTTTTTTTCTTCAAATAATTATTGTATAGACTTTTTTTTTTTTTTTTTTTTCACATTTGAAAGAGATTATAGTTTTTACACAAATGTAAGGGATTATATAAGTTTGTGAAAGAGTCCAGACACTGTGCTGTTTTTCTTCTACACACAAAAGAGTTAACATCGTATTTATACGAACTAAAGATTAATAAATAGTTACATTTTCTTTTAATGAACACATGGCTAATACGAATCTTATGTGGCCTCGTCAAAAATAATTTTAATGAGAATAAATTCCACGTTGAAGTTCCAAATTGACAAAAAAAAAGAAAAAAAAACAACATATATATAATATATATATATATATAATTGTTATCATCAATTTGTTTTTTGTTTGTTTGTTTTATTTGTTTTGTTTTTTGTTTTTTGTTTAGTCAACAATTTGTTTTTATTATTTATTGATTGATTGTTGTTGTAGTTGTTGTTTAGAAAGACCTCACCTTAACCATTTTACACTATATTTCAATATTAAATTATAATTATACCAAATCAATACATATGAAATTAACTTTGGTTATTAAAGCTGACTAAACGTTCTCTACTGGAAATATTTTTAATCAGTGTCTACATGTTTTGAAACTTTTGAAATTTACATCAGTATCAACATTTGACGAAACCAATTAATATTAATTCAGTATTTTTAAATAAACAGTTATTCCGTTGACATTTTAATCCTCTATCGAGATAAATTGACCCTTACTGGTGCCATTTTTATTCTTTGCTAAAACAGACATGACGCGCAAGGTAGAAAAGTTGGGCCACTGCGTCTGGAGACAAAACTGGTCTGACGTCAGGCCTGTTTCTGTCATACTTATATTAAATATACCAGACGATAACCCTTTTTGTTCGTGTGTTTATTGTTTTATAAATAAATAAATTAAATAAACAGAAATATTTTAACTTTATTTCGTCATAACTGTTTTCAAAATGAAAACTCAAATGAAAGCCGAGTTTCGGATGTCACATTCCGGGATCGCCATTGAAAATTTTAAACTGTAAGTTTTATATAAGCAATTAACAGTCACTATTAAAAACAATATAGTTTAAGTTTTGCCTACCTGTAGTAGAAATCACAGTAAAACAGGAATCTTGTCAACTAACGTCGTCTTCTCGTCTGTGAATTGTCTGCTTAGACACGTCAGTTGATATATTTGTAAGACGACGCGTCACCGTTACTCTGGTTCGTTGGTGACAATGTCTACAGCTTTACAAATCAGTTCTAAATATAACTATTATAAATATTGTTCTCCGACAGGCTTTTTTTTTTTTTTTTTTTCGATCTTTATTTATTTATATATTTATTTCATTTCATTTGAGTCTATATGTGTATGTGTGTGAGTGTGTAAATGTGAGCGTGTGTATATGTCTACATATCTAACATTACATACAAAAGGACTGTTGATTTTCATTGTAATAAAATTCTCTAAAACCAGAAATAACAACACTGAATTTAATTTTGTTACAGGCAGCTTTAAGACAATCGCAGATATAAATTTTACAGGTCAATACATTTAAATCCCTTGTATTTATAAATCTGCGAAATAAAAGGTTCCACTGTAGAAAAAAATAAAAAATAAAAATAAAGTGAGCGATCCGTCCCATTACGTAGTTCGTTTTCTTACTTTATAAATTATGAGAGATCTGCATGTTAGTCACGTGACTTTTATTATTGTTTTATGTCGAAAATTATAACAGGACATCCAAAAAGAAACTCACACTCTCGCAGACATACATATATTATACACATATACATACATATATATAAACATACAATGTACACAGATACCATATACACGCATACGTACACACATATATATACATGCACACACACAAAACTCTTGAATACGTTATTTTAATTATCGTAAACAATTTTATTTAAAAAAACTTTTATCTATCTTCACTTTTTTATTATTATTTTATTTTATTTTATTTTATTAAGTCCCATTACAATTACCTGTAATTACCTGTGAATAAATGTCACAAGACTAACACGCAGATATCTCATGTTTAAACTTGTCCATGTACTTCTAACTGCAGTTTGTTCTAGGTCACCCGTTTATTTCAATACAGTGTGTTACTCCTGTTAGCCTGTGACGTCACTGAATGTTCTAATATATCACGTTTCTGAAAACTGTTTTCAATACGAAGTCAGAAAGCAACAGAGCGGGAGAGCGGGTTGAACTACACCAACGATTATAACAGATAATAATATCGTGTTCAGAATGAAAACAAATGAAATAAACATTTTAAATTTACTTCTTTCTCTCATTCATCAGAATCTTTCAAAACTAATTAAACAAACTACCTCACATCTACTAAATTCACCTTCTATTATTATTTGATGATAATAAAACAAATTAATTAATAAAGACGAAACAGAACAAGCAGAAAAATAAGAAGAACAATAGCCAAATTTCAGTAAATACAAAATACTTGTTTCTTATTAGAATTCATAGATGCTAAAAGAGGAGTTTCACCTCCACAGTTTTTAATATTTACGTCAAAACCATTTTCGATCAGTACTGTCACAATTTCTTTATTTCCTTGTTCAGCTGCTAAGTGTAAAACAGAACTGTTATCATTGTCTATTAAATTAGGATGAGCTCCTTGTTTTAGTAAATATAATGGTATTTCTGGTCTGTTATAGAACAAGCATACAAAAATAGGAGTTTTTCCTTCAATTTTAATTGCATTTATTTCAACGCTTTTTTTGTTACTTCTTTCACTACGTCTATGTCAATCTGAGATGCTACGTGCAATGCCGAATTGTTTTGTTTATCTGTTATGTTAATATCAGCACCATTTTCCAGTAACAACAAAGCTATTTCCTTTCTGTGTGTCACTGCTTTTACAGTCTCATGAAGTGGAGTTTCTCCCTGACTGTTTACTGCATTAGCATCAGCTTTTCTCTTTATCAGTGATTTTACTATATCTAACTCACCACGCAGAACTGAAATGTGGAGAAGTGACTCTGAAGGCAACAATTTCAATCTAGTGTTTTCATCACACCACAGTTTTAATCTAATTTCCTCTTCAAACTATTGAATCAATTTCTGGTTAAGATCTACATTCACATTAGGATCAACTGCTTTATCAAGAAGACACCGAACAACATCTGCACTGTTAAACATCACTGCTACTTTCAGTACTTCACCTTTCTTCCAGCTGTTCTCATGTTTCATTACATCTTTGTTCAATAAGAAAATTCACTGTATCAGTAGATCCCCACATCGTTGCTGCTAAAAGTACTTTATCTCTGTTTTGATCAAAGTCATGAATACAAGATAGATAGATAGATAGATAGATAGATAGATAGATAGATTGTATTTTGCAAAATAACAATATGAATGAAGAGTTAGTAATGATAAAAATATTGGTACAACTATTTGTAAGAGATTTTTTCTAACATGAACAGTATCAGTAATTTATTCGTGAACACCTGGCTAAGTACATTGGATATACTCGAAGCAAATCTACCCCTAGACGTTTAACAAAAGACAGAAGAAAATACACAGAAGCTAGAACATTTTACCAACAGGAAAACACAAGAAGACATTGGAAAACAAACAACGACTTCTAAACGCCAGTAAACAGTACAAGAATGTAATAATAAAACATTTAAGAAGACATAATTTGAAAATAGAACAGAAACTTACAGATCTTACAAATACGCCACGCGAATATTTTAGGATTGTAGTCTATCTCCTTTAGAAACACTGTATCTATACTTTACTAACGTAAACATCAGTGATGACAGCCTCCACAACATAAATTTACCACAGATTCAGAAAGTAATAGTTCACTAAAAAGCCCTATTTTAGAATGTAAAATACTTACAGTTGTTAAATTTATAAAGAACATCAACACTTTGGGTCTAGACAATATAATTAATAAATATGTTAAGCAAACTGTTGATTGTATGATGCATAATTATGTGAAACAGATATATTTTGTTTTTGAAATTGATATCTCCCCTTACTCAATTTATAAAATTGGTGATAAAAATAATCCAGAAAAGTATAGATTTATTACATTACTTAACTGTCTTCGGCAACTCTTTAATACTGGGTTAAATAATAGACTAAAGTTGTTTCTTGAACAAAATGATATACTGACTGACGTTCAAGCAGGATTAGGAAGGATTATTGCTCAAATGACCCAATTTTTACACTATACGATATAATCGAACTGATGAAAGCACGGAAGAAAAAACTGTTTTGGTCGGTTTATAGATTTCAGCAATCTTTTCATTCAATGTGGGGAAAATTTATTAGCAATGGTATAAATGGTAAACATTATTTTCATCCAGTGTCAACTAAGAATATTTGAAACTTGTCATGAATGGAAAATTTACGTAACCAGTTGACAAAACTGTTATGAGATTTAAGGAAATGTACACCATTCTACATATTAAATGAAAAACTTGATTTATATATATATAAAAAACAATAATAATAAAAAATAATAACTATAATAAACAAAATAAAAATAAAAATAAATAAATAAAGTAACGAGTTTGTATAATTTAATATATATATTATCCGTCTGTCTATGGGTAAGTGGCTGTTATTGGAAGTCGACCTACACGTCTGTTTTATAGATGTAGGTTTTCTGCAGTGTGTATACTTCTATTTGCGAATGTATATGTATGTCTGTGTGTTTGTGCATACATGTTTGCGAGCGCTCTATTTTGGAAAATGAAACAGGCTACTAAAGCAAGAAAGAAAATAAATAACACACTTAAAATTAATCAATAAACAGTAAAAAATATAATGATGATGATGATGAAAATAATAATAATAATAATAATAATAGTGAACACAATTAACATGCGATCTAAGTACCTGCAGAGCTAATAAACACAGTAAAAAACAAAAAATACCCACAAAAAAACCCAGCAACAACATCAACAACAACATAATAATCATAATAATCATAATAATAATAATAACAACAACAACAACAATATTCATAATCATAATAACAATAGCAACAATAACAATAATAATAAAATGAAAAAGTAAGGTAATGAAAAAAAATACTGTGTGAAATCAAATTATATGAAGACAAAGTAAATAATATAAAGAGTCACTTGAAAGAAAATGAAGATACGCAATGAGAGAGAGAGAGAGAGAGAGAGAGAGAGAGAGAGAGAGAGAGAGAGAGAGAGAGAGAGAGAGAGAGAGAGAGAGAGAGAGAGAGAGAGAGAGAGAGAGAGAGAGAGAGAGAGAGAGATGACCACAAAAAGTAAAAGTTTCTTCGATGTCAGTTAAGAGAAGATTTGGCTCATCTGTTTAGAAACAGACTTTACAACAATAGACTAAACAAAAAATCTAAATTATTTCATGTAATTTAAAAGATTCTTTACCAGCCAAGTCCCACACATTGGAACAGCAGTGAAAGATGTGTGAAGAATGTAAATGTTGTAGTTTTAAAATTGTTCTGATTAATTTAGTTTCACACATTTCTTATTTAATTTATTTATGTATTTATTTATTTACTTTATTATTGTTATTATTATTATTATTATTATTATTATTATTATTATTATTATTATTATCGTATATACAAAGACATAATTCGATAGAACAACAACAACCACAATAATGAAGTGTAGTTTGACATTAAAGTTTGGAATCTGACGTACTGTTTCACAAACAAAACTAGACAGTATTAGTCATATTATCTTCAGTACCCTTATAAATACATTTTTCTATTCTTTAACAATGACTATAACTACACAGGTTTCAAATTTTCCTTGTTAACAACTCAACCGTGAAGACGATTAACATGCGATCTCAGTACCAGTATATATACTACGCACAGTAAAAATATAATATTAATAATAATGATAATAATAATAGTAACAGTAGTAGTAGTAATAATAATACTAAGACAATAATAATAATAGTAATAATAAGAACAAATAGAATAGCGATTATAATATTAGGAATAATAACAGTAATATTAAAATGAATGAAATAAACAAACTGAATAATAAAATCAGATCAAAAATAAAATGATGAGTGAAATAAAATATGAAAGTGAAAATAAAATGAGTTTCTTGAAGCTAAATGAAAGTGAAAATGTATATACATGCATACAGATGCATATAACATACATATACACGTACATGCATGCATGTATACATATATGCAAACATACATACATATACACACATGCACACATACATGAATACATACATACACACACACATACGTACGTGTATACAAAATTTTACTTTTCTTCTGTAACACTTAACAAAAGACATTATTATTATTATTATTATTATTATTATTATTATTATTATTATTATTATTATTATTAGTTTATTTATTGATGTATTAATTTATTGTTTTTGTTATTATTGCGGTGTTGTTGATTCTGGAGTTTTGCTGTCGGAGACGTGGACAGAAATAATATTGATTTGTGATTTTTTGTTTTCTTTTTTAATAAACTGGTCAAAGACGTCCCAAATAATCAAATCGATCAAAATATATATTAAACATCTACATATAATTATATGTAGTTATGTCATAAACGTAATCAAAAAATAAACGAATACCTCAAATAATAATAACAATAACATTCGTCCAGAAAGAAAAAAAAAGAAAAGAAAGGAAAGAAAGAAAAAATATAGATATAGATAAAATAACAATAATAATAATAATATTAATAATAATAATAATAATAATAATAATAACAACAACAACAACAACGTTACTGTATTTTAATTATTGTTGTATATTTATTTATTTATTTATTTATTTAAGTCTCTTATTTCTACATACAGGATGAATAACAGTTACAGGGTTAATACACAAATCTCTCGTCGTTTTGAAAATGTACATCTAAGTACAGTTCGTTCTGTAACCACGTTAGTTGTTTTTATTGGTTTTAATTTTTTTTTATATTGTGCACATAATCATCCACATCTGACCTCTGACAATGGACACTGACGAGTGACACCACGTACACAAGCCACATTGCGTGATTTCTCTTCTAGCTGACGTCAGATGTTTGTCTTCAAGTTTTAATAAAGAACTTTTAGGACCCACGCAGTTTGTTGTTATCTTTGAAGTCACAGTTCAGGTCAACCATTTATTTAACTCACTCGGTGATCTTTCAATGCTGTCACTCATGTAACACCACGTGCACAGGCGACATTGCGTGATTTCTCTTCTAGCTGACTTCAGATGTTTGTCTTCAAATTTTAGTAAAGAACTTTTAGGACCCACACAGTTTGTTGTTATCTTTGAGGTTACATTTATTTGAGTACAGCTAGATCGTTAGAATGTTTTTGAAATTTGTTGAAACTGGTTTGCATGGAGGATAAGAAAGAGACGGAAAGAATATGGGGGTAGCGGGATGGAAGGCAGTAACTACGTGTACTAAACAATAATAACATGCTTTACAAAGTTCACCAGAATATCGAATTAATATCTTAAACTTATTCGTAAACCGAAGCGATGTCAGACAAACGAACGCCATTCTCGTGCTTTGCAGTTCTTTCTTTCTTAACTCTACTGCTATACATTTATTTTGATTCATATAAAGCACAACACTGCAAACATACTGAACATAAACTGATAAATTATATTTTAAACCATTCACATTAACATTCATTTCTTTATATTTTTCTTCTTCTTTCTAATTCTTTTCTCAAATTACAATTGTCTATAAATAACGTTAAGTCAACGGCAAGTATTTCATTTCGGGTATTATTTTCGCTGTCTTGATCAAAGAAATCCAGGAGCTTCCACAGAGGCCTAACACCTCCCTTAATATAATTATTATTATTATTATTATTATTATTATTATTATTATTATTATTATTATTATTATTATTATTGTACATACAAATATTTAATTCGATTTCACAACAACCACAGTAATGATGTGTAGCTTAACATTAAAGTTTGAAATCTGACAAAATTAGGCAGTATTAGCAACATTGTCTACAATAGTCGTATAACGACATTTTTCTATTCTCTAACAAAGAGTGTAACTACACAGGTTTCAAATTCTCTTTGTTTACAATTCAACCGTGAACTCGAGTAACATGTGATCTGAGTATCTTAGAGCTATTAAACAAAAGACACCAAAAACAAAACAAATAACAGCAAGAACAACATAATAATAATAATAATAATAATAATAATAATAATAATAATAATAATAAAATGAGTTAAACAAATAAGGTAATGAAATATAAAAAAAATCAAATCAAAAATAAAATAAAATTTTACTGAATGAAATAAAATTGTATGAAGACAATGAAAAGAGGGATTTTTAAAAAACAAAATGAAGGCAGGTAATTAAAGATAGATAGATAGATAGATAGATATAGATAGATAGATAGATAGATAGATAGATAGATAGACAGATAGATAGATAGATAGAGAGACAGATAGATAGATAGATAGATAGAAACAGCAGACAAAGATGCACGAAGAATCTAAATGTCGTTGTAGCTTTAAACTTGTTCTGACGAATATAGTTTCGCACATTTGTTATTGTATTTTTTCTGCATAGTCAACTCGCAATCCTGCTGTTTAGCTTTTGTTATTTAATTTTATCTACATATTTTTATTTTCTCGGAATCTAGTTAGTTTAATTTTGTTGTTATCTAGTTACATCAGTTTTCAGGCCAAAAAGTTTAACTGTAACTGTTAGAAAAAAACCTGTCAATTAACTGAAATTCTTGGTGGGAAAAGAAAATATTAAACTTCCAAGATTCCATCCTCTCCTTTCTAATCATTACTCTTTCAGTCTTTTATATAGTTGTTGCTGTATTTCTTCTACAGACAAAAGAGTTAATATTGTTTTATACAGACATCATTTACACCGGTTAGCAGAAAATACCATGATTTAATATGATAACAGAATACTCACAATATGTCAACTTTTTCTTAATGTGTGGTCCACTGTTTGAGAGAGAGAGAGAGAGTACAAATTGAAAAATAGGCAGTCTAAGAGAGGGAGAGAAATACAAGTAAATTTCATACAAAGTTTCTAATCTAAAACTTCAGTAACCTAGCACAGTGGTGTCACAAACACACACACTCACAGACTCACATATGTATATTCACACTTTATTTAATTCTCTTCTTTTATCTTTTCTTTTTGCATTCTTTCTTTATTTTTTCTAATTTTTCAATTTTTAATATAATTTATTTATTAATTAATTTGTTATTATTATTATTATTATTATTATTATTGTGTTTGATGATGATGTAATTATTTAGTTATTGATCAAATGTTTATCCTGTGTTGTAAAACGAATACAGCAATATAAACTGATTTTGCTGTTCTTTGTTAAAATATGTTTGAGATTGCAATTTAAAACTGATTTAAAAAATATGTAGTTAATTAAGCAAATAAATTATTGATTCTTTGCTTATATAAAACGTTTTTATTAAATAATAACGAAAAACGTCATGTAATAGATATATATGTATTTTTATATGTGTGTGTATGTGTGTGTGTGTGTGTATATTCACAGAATATGGTTAAATGTTTTGTGAAAAGTTCTAATTTAATCATGATAATCATTATATTTTGTCCATAATTATTTGTAATAAAAATATCATTGATCAAAACATTTGACTTTGTTTACTGACTTATTTATTTATTTACACAGACACATACATCTTGCTGATTTTATTATTACTACTACTACTACTACTACTACATTTCTTGTGATGGTTACTATTTGATGATTATTAAAGGGAGATTATCGTTACTACAACAAAGGAATAATAATAATAATAATGATGATGATGATGATGACAATAATAATGATACAACTGTAGTAGTAGTAGTAATAGTAAATAAAATTAAAAGGAGATTATCCATTCAATAAACGAATAATAACAATAACAAAAACAATAATAATAATAATAACAATAATAAACAAATAAACAGATAAAGGGAGGTTATTCATACAACACAAAACGAACTACTGTCAAAGCATGCATGTAAGTGATTTGATAAAATAAACTAAAAGTAAATTATTACTCAAACTAAATTTATAAACAAATCTTTTTCATATCAAGACTTGCCGAACTGATTTAATAACAGTAGTAGTAATAGTATTAGTATTAGTAGTAGTAGTAGTAGTAGTAGTGGTATGGATGTTCAAGTAATAATAATAATAATAATAATAGATGTGATAGTATAGCAGTGGTAGTAAACACTGTAATGATAGTAGTAACAGTAATTGAACTCTCTCGATAATAGAAGTCATATTCATAATAATATTACTGTTATTATTACTATGGTAGTAGTAGTAGTAGTGGAACAGAGGTCTCACATACCAGTTAGTTTTTTATCCATTCCAAAGCATGGTTTATTTCTTCCTTTTGTTCCAGAGTTAATTTATCATTTTTAGTTTTTGCTACATTCATGGATATGAAAGCGAGGCTTGGTCTTCTGGTTTTCATGTTTAACCTTGTTGCCATGACCTTGACCTGGCTGAGGTCAGAATTGTCAATTTTAGTAATGGAAAGATCTTCAGAAATGTCCAGGATGACGTCACCGACATCTTCTGAGATAATTAACAGTATTTATTTATTTATTTATTTATTTACTTACCTACTATTTTATTTATTTATTTATTTACCTACTAATTTATTTATTTATTTACTTACCTACTAATTTATTTACTTATTTATTTAATTATTTACCTACTAATTTATTTATTTATTTACTTACCTATTAATTTATTTATTTATTTACTTACCTACTAATTCATTTATTTATTTATTTACTTCTGATGAATTAATTTTATTTTAATAATACAAAGTGATACATGAATGAGAGAGAGACATTTGGAGAGAATTTCATACAACTTCACTATACACTACTTGCATACTACTTCACTATACACCACTTGCATACTACTTCACTATACACTACTTGCATACTACTTCAATACAAACTAATTTCATACATCTTGACTACACTTTTCATACTACTTCACTAAGTTGCTTGCTATTTAGCTATACACTACTTTGATACTACTTCTCCATTTCCACACAATTTCACTACTTCACTTTGATACTACTTCTCCATTTCCACACAATTTCACTATACTTCACTTCCATACTGCTTCAGTGAATACTGCTTTCATACTACTTAATTACACACTGCTATCTACTCACTACTTCAAGCTCTGCAGTGGACTGACCTGGGTCAACAGAAGAGCTTTTCCTTCTACCTCCCATGTCAAAGATTTTGATTGACAGGTTTTTGTTTTACTTGTTACTGTTACCATGCCCAACAGTCATCTCATTGGACAATCTGTAAATAAAGAATAAATTTGCTGTAACAGAAACAGAGCATTTTCTCTGTCTAAAAATGAAAATATAATAATTTATTTTGAAACTACCATTTAAGGGTAAAAATTCAAAATATATTAGGAAAAATGTATTCATTTATTTAATAGTTAGAACTAATATATAAAGGAAAGGATTTTTTATTATTATTATTATTATTATACAGTGTTGTCAGAAACAAAAGTAGTGAAAGAGAAAACTCAGTCTTAATGCAGTGGCTTATCTTGTTTTTTAAATTAATAATAAAAAATAGTTTATGTGCATCGTAGACGAGGAAAATAGTATGACAAGGACAGGAATATTAACAAAACTTTTAGTAATATGCAAACAAATAAAAATAATTCAGGATTTATTAATGACTTAAATTAGTACAAATACTGGACAATTTACAAATATTTTTCAATTTTAAGCAGTTCTTGATTTGTTTTCAAAAGTATATGAATCTAGTTCAGATTTCTAACTTTTGATGACTTTATAGTTCATTTCCAACTACGAACTGCAAACAAAAAAAATGTATTTATACGCAATTAAAAATAATATAAATAAATTAACTTACACAAAGGTCAAACCTCTTCAGCTTTACGTCCATCTTCTTGAACACTTACACTGGTATTTAACTTTTGAAAATTGAAAGAAATATAACATTATTTTTAATATTTAATAAAATAAATGAGCCAACGATTTTCATTATTGCATAGAGCTGTGGTTTTAACTATCACTGCATCAGCCATCATAGCAGCTCTGTCGAATTCAGACAGTTTAATATAACTTCAGCACCAGTTATTCCTCTCGTATCATTTGACATAACGATTTGTACTACACAAAGCGTTTTACCACACGGAAGCAGCCATTACAAAAAGTTCATTAAACTTCCTCTTAAAAGGAGAGCTCCTTCTTTTAGAGAATATCCGTTTTTTTTAGTATAATTCCACTATCAAAATCAAAGCACCTTTAATATAAGATAAAATGAAATTCAATTCTAACACCGTTTCTTCCTGAAAATGACAAAATGAGAAAAAAAATAAATAAATAAACAAATAATAATAATAATAATAATAATAATAATAATAATAATAATAATAATAATGACCTAACAATAATTAATCAAAAAGAAAAGAAAACGAAAAGAATAACGATAGATAATTTATTTTTTTTGCTTTCACCGGTAACAATATTATTACACTCACACTGATATACATACACATCCAAATCCAATAATTTATCACACAGTCCAGACTATTAAATAAAATATTTAAACGTACACAAAACCAGGATCAGTCATACACCTGTTATGAAGAGGAAATCTGTTAGATATTAATAGAAATATTTAGTGACGTGTTAGTGCAAAGTTTATCAGATTCTTTATCGTTCATAGCATTTAGTGATACACATTTAATTCTTCCTATGTTAATATTTCAACATATTGATTTACATCCATTCTGTGTTATAAAATTCTCTAAATAATGTATTTTCTTCTAACTTTTATTTTGTTTGTAGTAGTAGTAGTAGTAAATAAATAAAATTATATGGAAAAATATAATACACTGTTGTGATTAAATGTCAATACTACTACTACTACCTCTAATAATAATAATAATAATAATAATAATAATAATAATAATAATAATAATATAATGAAATAAAATATGTACAATGTTTAGTAATATGCACTCATCTAAAGTCTAAAGATGGATTAAACTGAATTATAAATAAGTAAATATTGTATTTGTTTAAATTACTAACATATGCATACATATAGAAATACACACACACACAAGCAAATAAAGAGACATACCTGTATACATACTTCACTATAATAAAACAATAAGAAGATGACTGTTAGTTAAAATTCTAAAATATACTTAAATGTTATGTTTAATTTTAGAAACTAGACTGAGGTTGTGTCTAGGTTTTATTCAAAATGACTTTTCATTCTGGTTGCAGTTTGTAAATTAGTATAAGTGTTTTCAATATTTACATCAAATACCTTACAATGACTTGAACAATCAACTTGTATTTCTCTGTCTCTGATACAAGATACTCTTAATATTAAATAAAATGTTTTCATCACACACACACACACACACACATTTGTTTCTTTATTTATTGTTTGAAACAAAATTCTAAAATATACTTTAGTATTATAACTGTTGAATGTACCGAAACC